>VZRV01005414.1:32143-147344 GCA_013398115.1 Falcunculus frontatus | reverse complement strand
TTTTTTTTTTTTTTTTAATGAGGCACTAGGTGGAAAATCAGAAAAGACTTCCCAAAGCCCTGGTAGAAATTACCTTTTTCTCTTTCCTTTCCCATCTCCTCCCTCCTCCAAATAATTCCCAACCTTTTGAACAATTTTCCCTCCTATGTGAGCTATGCTTCTTTTATGACTCATCTCTCTTTTCTCTTTTCCTCGTCCATAGCCTCTGCTGTTTTTCAAAATACAAGTTTTGATACTACCCTGTGAACTGGGAAGTTGTACTCAGTTTCAAGGCAGTTAAGAAGGATGTGGATGATCTGAGATAGAGCAGACATGATAACAAAATCAAGAAATAATTTAAAATAAAAGAAGTTAAATAGAACTGAGAAGAAAAGGAGGCAGGAAAACAGCTTAAACATAAGCAGTGAATAACCGCGAGAAATATTTTTGCCAAAATCTATAACCTTTCTGTCTAGTTTCATATGTGAACCAAAGGGAACCTCTCTCCTCCTTCCTTCCTCATTGCAAATAGTTGTGACTAATCAAGAACACAGAGAGAGAGAGAGAGAATCCAGTTTTAGTTATAATTTCCTCAATTCCTTCTGTTAGAATCTATGCCTGTCTTCCTGCTGGTTGGTAGCTGGGAGAAGTGGAGATGACAATCAGGCAGGGAATAGAACTGTGTTAAATTAAGATGTGAGAACAGAGTGTTTAATTAAGGTTTGGCACCGTTTTCCTTTGAATTTGTTTGGAATCAGTTTTCTGTAAGAGATACCCGTCTTTAAGATAAAATAGCTCAGGAGATTAATGCTCATTTCTTGCTAACATGTCTGTATTTGTGTAAATTCATCTTGTTATCTGAAAAGTCATAATATGAAGTATAGTGTGACAGGGCAATGAGACAGTCAAATGATACTTACCATACTTTATCTCAATCAAATAGTTTCAGATATTAAGTTCACATTTTTGTCCTTTGTAATGATACAAAAATGTCAGGAGGGATAAGAATATTTCAAGTCACATGTACTGGGATATGGATAAAGGCCCACTGAATGACAAGCAGGCTTTAAACAGCAAGAGGTACAAATACAATAAAACAAATGTTGGATTGGGCTGGTAATGCCTTGGTTGACACTGAACCCTTGAGTTATTTTGAGCTGGTGCTGAAATTTTCATAATGTATTCATGTGGGAGAAATTGTAACATCTTTCAAGGTCAGTGGCATTTTACAATGTTTTACCAGTACCTGTCACCATTCTAGTAATTCCTTTCATGTCCTCCCTCCTCTATGCCTCCCTAATGCTGGTGTCCCCACTTTACCATTGCATGCACGGGTTAAGTCCTCATCCTGCATTTGCATGTGTTGTGACAGCTATAACTACCTCTCTGGTGTTCACCATTCCAACGTTATCCTTGTCATTGTAGCCTCCAAACTCTGTCACTGTAATTCATTCAATGTGGGATTACACTTGAAGGCCATTCAGAAGCTACAGCTGTTGTGCTATGCAGAGGCCAGCTTGCTTGGTGATGATAACTATAAAGAGAATATTAAACTTCACTGGTTCCAGATTTGCTTTCAAGATGCTGCTGTGGTCTATAAATATCTTCTAGGTTTGAGTATGAAGTGTCCGAGAATCTCCACTCTCCCTGTGCACTGCTGTCACAATTAAGGACAGCTGCCCATCAGGACATTGTTTCATGCAGCTCTCCTTTGTCAGTGACCACACATAGCTTTGATCACCTTCATTTTACACAGGTACAACCATATATGTGCCCTAAAAGCTAATTCCAAATGATATTAATGTGAGTTTTAATTATTGTTTGTACTCATAGGAATAAATTAAACTCATTGCTGGTTTTCATTTTCAAGATACTTGTGTTTGTTAAACTATGCCCTAGTGGTGTTTGTATTCTAGTATTATGAAGTATAAGCTTGTCAATGCTTATAAACAGGAAAACTCATGTTAATATTGCTAATCTTCAAGAATTTTGGTATGTTACCTTAAACATGCTGTTCTTAGACTTACCAACAAGACTGAAAGGAAGCAGCAAGTAGTGATGCAGACAGATTGTTTTATATAGATAATTTTAAAAAAAAGTCCTCGGAACCTTAATATGGTCAGGCAAGCCTTCAAATTTCAAATGACATAACGGTATTGATTTCAAGTTTCAAACTAGTCCATGTTTTGATACTGATTTGGAAACTATTACACTTGGAAAACAACAAATTGGGTAGAAGTACCCCTAGAGTCCTAGTTTGCTTATTTAACTAGGCACTCATGCATTCCTGCCAAATCTGGTTTTCATGAAAGTCAATTTATTTGTTCATTATGTGATATTTGAAACCATTCAAGCAATTGTGAGATGGGATTAAAGTCTCTGCTGAAATGTTTCACTGATCGGAATATTTTGGCCATTTTTGAAGGCAATTTGGGATATGGTGATAGGGTGTGAAAATGTACTGAAATATTAAAGCCACATTATTGATAACATTGGAATTTACTTGTGTTGGCACATTATAGGGATTTTTTTTTTAGCGGGAATGGCTCTGACTTATTTAGAACCTGTGGATCTGGAAGACTGAAATTTAAGCCATTTTCAAAAGAAAATTATCTGATAACATTAGCTCTGTTCCCTTGCCAAACAATATTCCATTAACCAGCTGAAATGGGACTTATTAACAATCACGTAAACCAATTAGTCTCAATTTATAACTCCATTAGGGGTGTTATTCATCACCACATGGCTTTATGGAACTGTGGTTCCTTCTGACATTAGGCAGATTAAATAACAAATATGGCCTGGGGTGCTAAACAAAAATGTAAATGCAGATTGCCTAAGAAAGATTTATACCTCTGAAAACAGATAATTTTGAAATCTCATACTTACACATTCAAGAGATATTCTAGAGTCGAAAACCGAAATATATCTGTGCCTAAAAGTATAGGCAACAGCTGGATTAATAGTTTTATAATGTTTAAGACCAGAGGGTTATCCAGATCATCTGAATGTTGTCTAAATCACAGGCCATTCACTCATCTACCAATAAACTGATCCTAACAACAGTAGTAAGAAGAAAACTCACATCTTCAGTAGAATAAATTTTGTTGTGTGCATAGAGACTGTTGCTACCCTCAGCCCTGGCAATTGATTAATCTTAGTCTGGGATGTTCCTACTTAATGAATCATTGTTCTTTTCACACTAGAAGATACAATAAAACACTTTATAGATACCTGCCAAATTAGGTTGAGAACCTGTCCCTGTCTTGATCTAGTGATCAGTTTGATTCTGATTCATTTAGATTTTACTAGAAAACCTGGGAAAAAATTGCCAAAATACTTCTGTCTGAAAATTACTTTAAAAATTATTTTTAAAATTATTTTTAAAATTATTTTTAAAACGAACGTTGTGTATACTGCATCAGTTTCAGTGTTTTAGAGAAGATGTAAAGGACTACAAAACTATTTACTTTGCTTTTGCAATAGTTATTTGTATCCAGAAAAGTATCCAAAATTTCAAATATTTTTCTGTTTAATTTATCGACAAGAGATTTTTTCATTTGAAACATGCATATAGAGGTCTGTTTGGAAAATGTTTTTAAATTCTGATGAATTGTATTAATCTGACACATTTTTTCTTCTAGAACTATGAGATTTTCACAAAACTGAGCACACTGTTCATATAATAGTGACATATTACTAACGAGTTTTGAATATAGATTTTGATGTAGGCTTAGACCATTCCTTCAAAATGTTTCTTCATTTAAAAAAAATTTTTCCTGAGTTTTAAAGGCATTAATGACTGTAAATTATAATTTAATCACTGTAATCTACTCCACCCAATGTCTTTTTGATGACAATTATGAGATAAATGGAAGATTTCTAAATGTAATTGCATGCGAGGTGACATACACGATGTTCTGAAGCGGTGGATTTGTGTGGAATAAATGAGAGCTGTAGAAATTTTTTACTGTTTTCCAGCAGGAATGTAGGTATACATTTTATAGATTTTTAATATATTAGGATTAGGCCTAATTCCACCAATAAATATTATGTATGCAAACAGTCTCAGATGAAGAAAAGGGAAACTGGGAACTAGAACACTGAATACTGATGGTCTGAAAAAGTGAAAGTAAAGATTAGCTTTTTAATACAAAGTTCTATGTATTAGAGTGACATATGTAAAAAACAACTTAAAGCTTATGAACTTTCTTTAAACTTGGCATGAGCAGGCTCTAAGAGAATTTTGCCTTTGCTGGTATAAAGTAGTAAACATTTCTTTTACTTATTCCTACCAGATTCCAAAAGGTCTTGTGGTAATTTTCTTTCAGCTTTGGTTTTTTCAAAATGGGACTCCTTGAATAGAGACAAAAATGCATTTTTGTTTTATGGGATGTAAGGTGCTGTATTAATTTAAAATAGTACAGATGAGAAAGAATCTCATCAGGAGTTGTAATTTTATTTAGTGTTATGTCACAGCCACCTCATTTGGTTTGGCTCATAGTTGACTTGAACAGAGTGAAAATTATATGACAGTATAAATGTCAGTATTTCAGTAAATGGTGTATGATATGCAGGGAAGGACAAAGGGCATGGCTGGCTTGGCTGGCATGGCTGAAGCAAGAGGAGAATATGAGGACAGGATGGAAAGCAGCAGAGAATGTGGACACAGACAGCTGAATCATTGGAGTGCTGGAGAGCCTCCCAGTAGCTCAGTTCCCCATACATATTTTTTAAGAGGACATCACATCTTGCCCACACAAAAATGTAGGTACAGCATGTATGACCTCCAGCCAGAAAATTCTTTCAGATACATCAATACTGGTGTCTCTTTCAAATTTTCCACATGGACACACAAAAAGTATAAATCTGGAAACAGTAGTTTTTTAGTGTCCAACTATATAGAGATCATGGATAGCCACATGCATTTTTCTTTATACTAGTTAATACTTCAGCAATGCACAAAATACCTAAAATATCTTGAACTGAAAATTTTTTAACCTGTATCTCCATATGGTTTTATCCCTCGTAACTTAAGAAACTTTGGGTCTACGAGCCAGAGGTAAAATTACAATGACAAGTCAATGCCGGGTGGATTCAAAGCATGCTGGAAGTGTGAATGATATTTCCTTTAACTAAGGTGTCCAAAGACAGCTTTTTCATCTTTTTTCCTTCTTTGCATTGTATGTTTTTCCTTGAATACTGAATTTTATTTTCATGTTAGTATTTAGGGACAATTTCAGATAATTTTCCCAAGTACTGCCACTTACAGCTATGAAATAGAAAAATGTTTTAATTTCAAGTTTTGTTTTATTGATGTGAAGATTAATTGCCTAGGATGGAGCATCCTCCATTTCTTAACACTCTTTTCTGTTCTTTTTTGTCTTCACTGAAAGTCTAATCAAGGATTTCAAAGTATAAGGGTAATTTCCATGTTGGACTAACCTCATCTTTAACTGTAATTACCTCAAAAATAGAAAAATCTGCTGATGAAAGAGTTAAAGTTCGACCAAAAAAATCTTTTTATTGCTGTTTTCATTTCTGCAGTATTTTCATACTACCTACATCTATTTTTAATATCCATTTGATCATGCTGCACAATCAGTGCTGTAGTATTTATCTTACAAAATATTGAACTCTTTTTCTCTTCCCTGTTTCTAAGTAACTGTCTAGCAGAAGTGAAATGTGAGGATCTTCCCAAAGAGCTATGCTTTCCAGTTTCCTATGCTACATAAATATAAATATATAGGGGTTCCCTGAACATGTCATCTTTCAAGCCAGAAATTTTGTCTTGATTTAGGTTAGTATGTTTGAGAGGTTAGTATGTTTAGAGAGTATGTTTGTCTATAATCTCCACCCATTTCAATGCATAATACAGACAAGGCAAGGATACTCACATGTCTAGAGTACTAAAATATGCTGGATCTAATCTACATGTCAGTTAAAGTTAACATTTGGCATGTGTGATATCTACTGTGTGAGAACTGACCCTTCATCTGCAATACCCTACATAGTAATGCAACACCTTCCCATGTCTTTCTAAACATCTGTATATCCAGGAGGTGCACAAAGGCCAGAAAGAGCTTTCAGAAGAAAGTTCTTTTGGAAGAGTTTGGCTCTACTTTCTTTTTAGCAAGCAGACTTAGGAAACAACCAGACTTCCAGGCAGAATAATATTCTTTAAGGTCTTAAAAATGGAAAATAAATGAAGACATTTATGATTGATTATTTTGTTTTAGTTGAGGTTTGATAACTATTTCAACAGAACTGGCTGTAAACTCTTTGTTCTGTGGGAGATGCCATCATCTTGAACTGGTGTTGGTAGTGTTTCTACAGGTTTCCCTCTTTCTGGTAACTAGCCATAATTCATCAATCTCTTAAATGGTCTGAGATGCAGTCAGTTACTCTTCAAAGGTTCTACCATCAATGCAATGCATATGAAATAGTTGGCTTTGACATTTAGAAGTGTGGGAAGCTGATAAAGAAATCGAATGAATGCATTAATAATACTTAAACTCTTTGCATCTCCTCTAATAGTTTTCTCGTAGATGCTTAATGTTATCAGAACAAATCTGACTTTCTGTCAGGTGTGAATGGAAAACACAATTTCATTGTCTCACTTATCAAAATGAATGTGAACTTATTTCTCTGAGAAGAGCCACTCTAGAGGAGTAAAACATAGGCTTTTACCATCTTTCAAAGTCATTATGTGTTGAGATGTGACAATGATCTCACAGCTTGACAGAGTTTAGGAAAGGTACTCTCCAGTTTAGTGCTCNAAAGATCATGGATTGAGATAAGAAGAATTTGCTTCAAACACAAATAAGAAAGAAAACAAACAGTAACAGCAACAATATTCATTAAAAAGGGTACAAAAGACAGAGTGATTCACATGCAAAACGCTCACTGTGGAGCTTAACCTGACCCAGGCCAACCACTTTACCCCAACTGCTCCCTCCAGCTCAGAACCTGGGTTACCCAACCACTCCCTCTCACACGTTTACTTGACTGGAAGGAACCTCTTCTTCCCAAAAGAGACTCCCTTCCCCTGGCCCCTGGCAATGAGGTGAGGCTGTATAGAAAATCTCCAGGTACTAGCCATGCCCCCTCTTGGTTTATGCAAAAATTAACTCTGTCCTGGTCAGAAACAGGACACAGCTTTATAAAAATAGCTATAAATTCAGAACACTCTATCATTATAGCTAATAAATAGTTGGATGCAGTAATCTAATTGATATAAAATTAAAATATATTTAAATAAGGCAAACTTATTCTTCTATTTGGGCTGCGCAAGTGTCTTAAAATTAATGGGAAAATATCAGACACTGAAAGTATGCAAAATTAATGTATTCTCAAGTTAAGGTTATACCATTTCTTAGGACATACTTGGCTGGTTATTATCAGCTCCTTCATCCTCTCTTGTGCTCACTTGTAAACGATCAACCCTTTCCTTTTCAGGCAAATTAGATATATTCCTCTCTATACTGCAGTGATATATTCATGAGATAATGGGACAGCTCTATAGAAACCTGTGCTAACTTCAATGCATCATCTAATCTCATTTTTAAGAACAAAGAAGTACTAATAAGACATAATGACAGACTTTCTCAGATTTATAGTTCAACTGCGCACTTGGAGAGGAACAATGCCTTTATCCTTAATTTATTTCTTGTCTTCTCTGGAACAAATATTCCAACCTACCTCTTCAGTTCCGTGTCAGATCATTTTCAGTTTTCATTTCAGACTATGATGTATTGATGCCATAGTTTCAATTCTGTGTAAACATCTTCCCTCTAAATATGACAATAAGGAATAATCTAGGAATACTATTAATATTATAACTCAGATCTGAAGTATTCGCTTTATTTTTGACTACTTTATGCAATATTAATTTTAAGGAATAATTAATACTCTTTTGAAGCAACATAGGCTGGCTACTTTAATGTATTTCCTGGACTGTGTCAAGAAAAGCTTGGGTAGTTCTGGTAAATCACTAGTTATTGCAATCAATAATAGCTCGAGCTGAAAAAACTGCAACCATAATATTTTTTCTGATGTTATCTAAGCTATAGGTATGAATAATGATATGCTTGTGGTGAAAACTGTAGTTTGCTCTTTGGATTTGATCCCAAGGTGAATGACATCAATTAAAAGCCTCTTTTCCCTTATGTTATGCTTTGAAGCAAGCCTAATGACATCGAGATACTCATTTCCCTTATATTATGCTTTGGAGTAAGTCTTAAATTATTCAAATGTACTTACTCCAGTTTAAATTTGATAATATTGAGATAAAAATTAGACCTAACACATTAGCAAGCATTCTGCAGTTCTGGGTTGCAGGAATGGGTGGGCACAAGTCAGCCTTTCATTATCACTGCTCAAAAGGTAAGTAGTCTGTTCATTATTATTTTTCCCAGGACAAGGAACAAAATAAAAAGACTTCACTAAGGTGAGAAATATTAATTTTTTTTTTTTTACAGATAAATAAGTGAAGGTCAAATAAAACAGTGGGCTGCAACTTGGTTGGATAGTTACACTGGATCACGAACAAAAACTGCATAGTTTGTTGTCAATGGACTTGTCATTCAGTTTTAATTGCTTAGCATCTATGAATGGTATGAAATTTACATGTATTATAATTTTAATTTCATATTATAGTACACCAGTGTTTCCATGTCTTATTCCGGGACAGAGTATGGCAACATTTTTCTTTATAATACAATTATAATTCCTACCTTGGATGCCTTTGTGCTGAGATGCCTCATTTCCTGCATGAGAGAGAAAGTGAGTGTATAACCTGCCTCTTCTCAGCTTCATGCACTTTTATACTCTCTGTCCAGCCACTACATAGGGTCTTTGGATCTTTTCTGGACTTCACTAGTTGCTTCTTCCTGGCAGAAGGAAGGACCTGATTCCACATACCAGTGGGCAGCCTTCTTTGCAGCTGCCTGAACCCAGTGTTCCAGTCAGGAGATGAAGCTTCAAAAGTTGCCACTTTGTAAGTAGCAGGTGTGCAATTTGCACTTGTTCCATGCCTTTTTACCTGACAATGTGAAATTGTTAGAACAAGGTCAAGTGGAAACAGCCCCTAAAGGAAAGAGAGGATGTGCTTGTGGCTCCTGACGTGTAGAATGACAAGAAAAACCCTTTTTCCTCTCTCCTCTGCCCGTATCAGAATGCTGAGGAAGAAATGGACAAAGAAGCAACAGGTTTGGGATTCAATTGTGGGGTGACAGGGATTTACAGGGATTTTTAAGTCCAGCAGGTTGTGGAAATATTTATAGAAGAATTCATGACCTTTACTGTACAGACTATTGCTGCTTGTTCGCATAGCAGTTAAATTAGTAAAGCTATGTCCTAAACTCATGCTTTGAACCTTGGTTTTCTTCCTGTGCGTCTAGGACAATGAGGCATCTTATGGCACAATAAATTGGTGTCTGGCTCGAGCCATGGGTTGAAATTTAAATTTGGAAAGACTAGTTGTCAAAAATAGCTTGTCTGCAAAACATGTGTTTGCTTTTACACTTATGTAAAAGCAAACAGTTTTGTTCAGACAATAAAGCAAGGACAGGAAACACAGGAATGTTTTCTTATTCTTGCAGTGAATTTTCTCTGGTTCATTTAAACCAGCCTTTACTCAGACCCACCAGAGACAGCAGGAATTGAAGTGCATGGACTGCCTTCACTGGAAGATATTTTTCTGGGCTCTTGGAAGGTTGCCGCCTAAATCCTGTGGGTCTAAATGTAAATTAAGTGGTAACCAAATCTAAGAAATTGAGTCAAGGCTGAATTCTACCTAAAGGTGACAGCAATAAAGACACTTCTTTCTTATCTAGCTTATTCTGACAAATTCTCTGAAAATATTAGTAGGCACTTTAACAGACACCAGTTGGAGGCAGTGCCATTTCTTGGCACTGCTAGAAATAGAAAGGAATATTTTAATCCCAGGAATGACGGCTTATTTGTGGTGAGCTGAATTTTTAGCAACAAAGTTTAAAAAACCTCCCATTTCCCATGCTAGCCACAAAGTCTGTGAATCTGATGAATATCCTCTTTGCTAGATGTAACTCAAACATATAAATCAGACAGCATCTAGCTACAGTGTTTTGTATGGGCTACTCACACTGTTGGGTTATTCTGACTTGCTATGTCTAGATTCCCTTGGCGGGGAAAAAAATATCCCAAATGATGGTGTTAAGGTGTGATTTAATCCTTATTTAGATGTCTTTTTTTGTGCTCAGTGAATTTCTCACAGTTTTTATCCTCTAATAAGATGGTAAAGAATTTTCCCATATATTTTACTTTATTTGGAAATGAGTGCCTTAAATCCCAGAAGTCCAGATCTCATAAAAAAAATACTTACCCACTGTTGTTGGCTGTTGAATGACAAGACTGAGCATATTGTTCATAGGAGATTGTCATACTTTGCTCTCCTTATTAGTTTCAGTTTTATCTTTTTAATTTCCTGTGTGTGCAACAAAAGTCAGAGGATTTGGCAAACACTGATAAAAAGGATTAAATCCTCAGTGGCTGTTGCAGATACTGCAGTTAAGAAAACTGTGGAGCCGACACTCGTTCTCACTGACAGCACTAATATTTGATTTTCTTCCCTAGGATAAATCTGTGTGGCCTACAGAATGGCTGTTGCTGAAACTGAAGTACCAACATCTTTACAGATTTTTGCCCGGTTTGATCATTAATGGTGAAAGTATAATTACCAAACCCTGTATTTATCCTGGGAGGTCTTTCAGACTGTGTTCAACTTAGTTCTGCCATAAGTGTTACAGTCATATTATTATTTCAATCAAAAACTCCTAGGTCAAGAACCACACAAGACACTATTAGGATGATTATGCAGCTTTTTTTTTTTTAGTTCAAAGTGCTAATATGTTATGTCATTTGTTTACATAGTTACACCTGGCAAAGTCATTCTGTAGGCATTTCATTCTTTTATGACTCGCAGTAGAGAAAACAGAAAGTGAAGATGATAAAACAAGCCACATCTGTTGGGACCCATTCAAAACAAATTTATTTTACAGATAGCTAATTACCGATTTCAAACCAGCTTTGGTAAAACTAAATATTTCTCTTAAAATAAAAAATTAGAAGATGACAAAAAGTAAACCAGATTTTGTTGAGGAAGGTCAACAAAGTGGTTACCTAACTTACAATATGAAGCAAACACGTCTATTCTTATTTGGTTGTCTGCGATACAGATAGTACAGTTATATTATAAACATTCCCATGCTGTCTTTATTGAAAGTGTATGATCTTGTGTAATAGTGCTGCAATTTTCAGTCCAGTCCTTCTGGACTCAGACTCATTCATAGTGTCATATTAATGTTTTTTGTATTTATAGCAAAGAGTTAAAATAGAATACAGAAAAATACTGATGGATTATTCTAGCATAGTGACAAAATATTAATTCCTAATTAAAAATACAGCTACAGAAAACATAAGTTAAAAAAAAAAAAAAGAAAGCTGAAAGAAGAAAGAAGAAAAAAAAAGAAAAAAAGGGAAACAAATGAGGAAAAAAAACCAAAAAAGGACACAAAAAATTAAAAAAAAAGTTTTAACTACAAAGCAATGACCCATGTAAAATGAATTTTAAAATTATTTGCCCAATATCTGAGCTTATTTTGTTTGTTTTTTTAAACCAGTGCTTTAAATTTGATTGTAAGATATATGCCTGTATTAATATATATTTGTTCATCAAGCACTGAATCTTGGCCTCTTCTCAGTCACTTAGGAACTTAGGAAGACTTCCCCTTCAGTTTACTTAGGTAGAACTAACCATCATATCTCCTTCACAGGAACATGGATAACAGAAGATGCCAAGCAGGGAGTAGCTGTAATCGCACTTCACTATTGCTGCCTAGTTACTGGGCAGATACAGCAGTGCTGTGCTGCTGGGGGAACGCGGGGGCTGCCTTTTCACATGTTTTATCAGGGCTCCAAAGGAGCAAGAACAGTCAGATCCTCCTCAGATCTGTCACTCCTGGGATGTTTCTTCATATATTAAACATACTTAGGCATTGTAAAAGGCTAAAGCTAAAAAAGGACCATTCAAAAATAAATTCTGTGATTGGAAAACCTAAAAAGCTTTTCAGTTTGATTGCACAAATGGTCTTAAATGTTTGCAATAAACTCAGATCTATTATCAACTTGACATTCAGGCTGGGGTAATACAAACACTTGTGATGGTCTAAGCAAGCCATGAAGGTATTTATCATTTTAAAATCAAAATTGTATGATTATTTAATTTTGTGTTGTTTTGACTCAAAACTAAGTGGAGCTTATTAAGTATTACTGAATTCAATAAACCCACCAAAATCAAGGACATAAGTTGTATCTGAATGCTTTTGAAAATAATTAATTCCATTAATTCTGAAACTAATCCATGTTTAAAAGGATTTGGCACAGAAAGAGCTATACCTCCAATTGCCTTAAATGCAGCAAATACAAAAATCTGCCTAATCTCTTGCTTGAAGGCACACCTTTAATTGACTGTATTCTTCCATTTTGTCATTACAGAAATACAAATACTATCCTAGTTAGATTATCATGCTGGTCTCTTATGCTCTTCCTACACTCATACTTCACATACCACAATATAGATTTATATAGCACTTTATTTGATTGCAGTTTTTCCAACCTAAGATAGTTATCACTCTATTTGTGACAGAAACACCAGAACTAATGTATTTATTTTCACTGTGTATAGAAATACATACAATACTCCTCAGAAAAAGGGTATTTGCAATTCTAAGCAATTTGTCTCAATAAAACACTGTTAAATCTACATTCACACACAAAATGCAACAGGAAAATGTAGTTTATTGGTTCATTTAGATAAAAATATCTACAATTTTTATTCTATTAGACATTTTCTTTCAAAGTAGTGCAAGATAGAAAGTAAAACAGAACCATGCAATAGATCTTTCATCTACAGTTATTATGAACAAATACAGAGAAGACCATGAAGATGATGAGAGGGCTGAAGCACCTCTCCTATGAAGACAGGCTGAGAGAGTTGCATTGTTCAGCCTGGAGAAGAGAAGGCTCTGAGGAGACCTCTTTGCAGCCTTTCAGTACCCAAAGGAGACCTACAAGAAAGATGGAGAGGGACTTTTTACCAGGATACAGTGACAGCACAGCACGAGGGAGAATGGCTTTAAACTGACAGAGAGTAGGTTTAGATTAGGCTGGGAAGAAATTCTTCACTGTGAGGGTGGTGAGGCACTGGAGCAGGTTACCCGGAAAAGTGGTGGATGCCCCATCCCTGGAAGTATTAAAGGCCAGCTTGGATGGGGCTTTGAGTAACCTGGTCTAATAAAAGGTGACCCTGCCCTAGATGATCTTTATGGTCCCTTTCAAACCCATAACATTCTATGGTTCTATGATTAATAACTCCACTGTATTACTGTTTTGTATTCTTGATAAATGTTTCTTCACATGGCACTCTTTTAACAAATCCATTATGTTTAATTACTATATTTCTCATTCTATCTAACTTATCTTTTGGGGATAACTTAAAATTGATATTTTCAAATTTCCCATTAATTTGTGGGGTTTTTTTTCCTTTTCCTTCTTCTTTCTATTCTTTTCCCTGAGTCACTTCATTAATACAATATCTCACTGCGCTGTCCATTAAAAAGTTTTTCTTTACTAATTTCAAATTTAATTAAACTTAATTTAAGACTAATTCACATCAGTGGAGCTCATTGTTTCCTTTCAATGAACATTGATGATGTTAACTTAATCCTCCGTAGTTGCTCCAATCAATTTATCAAAATTCTCTGAATTTTTCAGTCCTTCTTCCCCTAAATATTGCAACTCAGCTATGATTTTTGCTACTTCATAATCTCAAATTCTTGCATACACATACCCAATTACACACAATCTTGTCCTTACTGCTGCCCAATTGGTTCCCCTATATCTTTTCACATTGACGGTTGGTGATATATTGCCACATTCTTCATGCACCTCAATGCTTTTAGTGCAGAGCTACAGTTTATCTCTCCTTTTTGTGAAAATGAGCTAGAAACAGATCTCTGAGTGATTTTTACAATAAAAGAATTTAAAGTACCCTAACACACTATAACTACTTAGTCTAAATATCTACTGTAATTATTATTTCCTCAAAAGAGCTCATTAGAAAGAAACAATTTTTCTTTGCAGTTTTTTTACATCTCTTAGTGTTCTGCAAGATTGCTTTTGAAGAAAAATTTTTCCTCAGTTATTACTTTATTATGAAGCAAAGCTACTCAGTAAACTCATATCAGTTTTTCAGAGGTTTGGATTCTCACCTTCTGACACAGCACTGGATCAGGGTATTTTGAGAGCATAGCAAGGCTCAGGACACTTTCAGATGGATATCAAGGAGTCCTGGTGACCTATTGTAATAACTCACTGCATGTTGTTTTAGCAATATCATTCATTATATCAAGTTTCTCTTAATACATAACGGCAAAGTCACTCACTATAAATTTCCTGTGCTAGAGAGAGTGCACAGCATAAAAACATCCAAGAATGTAGTGGAGTACCAAGAGGTGTGTGAGGTCAAGGCTTTCCATACAGTGCAGCAGGTTGCAGAATTAAATTAAGGCAACTCTTGAGTGAATGGTGCAATGTGGACATATTTGATGAATGTACCTCCATGCATCTTTGAGTTACATATTGTTGTTCATTTCTGTCTTTGCATGTTTAAATGCTGGTATAGATGAATTTGCTAACCCAATTCTTTCTAATATTGATCCAACATGACAACCAACACCAAAAGACATTACTAGCAACTGGGAAAGAAAGTGTGTGTGAATTGTTGAAAACCATCTTAGTGCACTATGCAAAGAGTATGTGAGAAGGAAAAAAAATGTAAATACCCCCAAAATGACAGCAAGGTGTAAGGATGCTGAGAGTGAAATACTGTCTTCACATGGTAAGATTAAGGTGGATTTAATTGCTCATAGAGGACTCAATCATTAAATCACTGAACCTCTAGGACCTAAACTACCATGTTCATGCAAATACAGTCTAGAAACCAAAACCCAACCCAAACCTAGTAAATCTTTGAAAAATAAAAGGCGTTGAATGGCAGTAAGGGGGAAATTAATTTATCAGAGTTCAGACATTTCCTGTTTCTATTTTTATTCCAAGAAGACAAGTGACACATCAGGAATATTTAATAGGAAGAAACCCTTAGGAATTTATATGATCAGATAAGAAAGGTGACCTGAAAACTGTTATTCCTAGTCAGAGGACATCCATACCACAGAGCAGCGATGACAATATGTGCATGGCAGCTTGGAATACACAGACTCTTGCTGACATTCACAATGTAAAATAAGGCAGGAAGGATTCAGAGTCAGCCTTGTTCTCATCATCCCTGAAGCATCAGCCTATTTAACAAAACAATTGTACCTGTAGTGTTCCCATACCATCTTCTCATATCTGACAAAGCCTCACTCTAAATATTTGCAAAAAATTGCTCAAGGATTTGTTAACAGCTCATCACCTTTTGCTGAAGGCTGACATGAAAGAATAACCTTGTTGCTTAACAAGGTCCTGATGTCCCTTAAGCGTGCCATCCTGCACATTACCCCATTATCTCTGAGGCCTCCTATGGAATATTAAAATATTTTTAAAGCATCTCTTGGTAGTTTTTCTGGATTTTTATTTCATTCCTTTTTTACAGTCTTGTATTCTACCTGCTGTAACTTAGGTTCCTACTCACTTGTGCCTGTACTTTTTTTCATTCTGTTCCTCACCAGTCAACCTTCTGGATTTTTTTTCTTTTAATTTCTTCTTTAATATTATTTTATTAATTTCTATATAGTGCTAACTTTCAGTATATAAGTGCATTTTAAAGTTTTGACTACTGTAACATTCTTAGGAAATGTGAGGTGTTTGTCACTGAGTTTTTCTTTCTCAAAGATACCAACTAGACTACAAGCAATTGCAAAATCATTCTGATGTATTAGCTTCAGGTTATTGGAAGGTCTCAGACTGTTCTTTTTTCTACATAGTTAAATTATATTGTCGACTGCTTTAACAAATACAGATTTTTTTCAAGAAGTAGATTAGCAAAACTGAGGAATAGTGAAAGGAGTTCATGAACCTATGTGACAAGGTATGGTCCAAATAACTGATCTTGTTGATTCTTTTCATGCCACTCACCCACAGAATGAAAAATCCGTGAACATCCTGGGGGACAAATAAACCAACAAATTCAAAAAGGCAAAAGGAGAAGAAAACTGAAAACATTTGGTCACAGTTAAATACAAGATCCTGACAGAGGGACAAACAGCAGGTTGTTGGGACATCTCCCCAGAAAGTGGTTGCATGGTCTATATTTATTGCATGGGGATGGGCAAACAGGACCTCACAGCCCAGTTTGACTTTCAGTACATGCAAGCTTTAGTAATCAGAACTCAAGACCCTAATGGAATATCACGGTGGGGGTTGATGGTAAAGTGCCACGACCTTCCCAAAAGCGTCTCCAGGGAGGCCACTCCAGCCAGGCCACAGCACCCACACACAGTCACGCACGCACACAGATAAATCCAAACGTAAACCGATGACAAAAGTGTCCAGGAAGTGTCTTCCTATGGGGTTCCACGAGAGGATTTATTGCAGCCTCACGCTTAGAAGGTACCAGGGAGGGAGACAAGAACAATGGGAGGGTCCAGGATTTTATATGGGGAGGATGGGGGCAGAGAGAGCATCAGGGCAAATGGTCTGAGGGTGCAGGGGCGGAGCACAGGCGGGGTTAGGGTGTAGGAGACAATAGGGAAACAAGGAGGGAGCGCTGAGAGCACAAGGGCCAAGGGGAGAGCAGGAAAGGGAGAACTTTCTGGGACCTTAACACATAAGGGAAAAAGGGGCAGGGAGGCCTATGGGCCAGTCGGGGAAACAGAACTGGGGTACATTTACATAACAGAACAGGGTGCCCTGGGAGAGGCCTTTTTGGTCACCCTGACCTGGAGAGATTTTTTACCTAGGACACCTTTCTCTGAGAGGTTCCTGCATTCCCTGGTGCCATGGGCCCGCCGGTCATCACAATGGAAGGTCAGGTTTTACAGTATTTTTCAGTGAAACTTTGCTGATCCTTGATGAGGAATGGAAAATCTGGCTCCCCAATCTGGAAAATTGGTTTTACAGTGTTTTTCAATGAAACTTTGCTGATCCTTGATGAGGAATGGAAAATCTGGCTCCCCAATCTGGAAAATTGGTTTTACAGTGTTTTTCAATGAAACTTTGCTGATCCTTGATGAGGGACGGAAAATCTGGCTCCCCAAATACAAGGATTTTCATTTACACTCATCTAGCTACCCTGTATTTTTACTGTTCACTGACAGTGACCAGAGAATAACAATCCCATCTGGATATAATAAGAAATTACTTGAACATTTCCTCACATTCAAGATTTTTCATTCAGTTGTTTTTTTTCATTTTTCATGTATTACAAGATTTTGGCAGGGACTGTGTCGGAAGTACCACAAAATACATTGGTTCCCACAGTATTGCCAGGCTAGTTTTCAAGCCAGATTGGTTTGGATAAGTTCAACTAAGTTTTGTCTGACTGTTCTAATTTGCAGATGAATATGATGAATGAACGAGCATTGCTTAAATTTCTTTACCCATCCTATGTAGCAGTTTCACCCATCCTATGCAGCAGTGGGTTTCTTGATAAAGTAAGATACTAGAAAAGATAATAAGACAAGTAGAGCTGATGTGAGAGATGGGTATTATTTACCCATTTGAACCTGACTTTGCAAAATCATATTGAGTCAAATGCCTTGGATTATACAGGCCAGCAGGAATATATAGGGAGCAATAACTTTTCTATGCCGTAGCTCTCTTGCAGACACATGGGAATAAATAAATTATAAGTATGATGATGTTGTGTGCACTATATGTAGGCAATTGGGAATAGGATGATAAACTATGGTCTTGGCTTTTCCATAACATATTAGTATTACGACTCCATGCTCAACAACAAAAGCTATGTGCTTTTTCCTCCACATTAAGGTGGAATGAAGACTTTAATCATACTGCTTTCATGAAACGTGCCTGGGATGACAAGGTTTTTAGCGCTAGGTGCAATAGATTTGCTGCCAAAGCAAATTTCAGTTTGTAGATGCAGTGACTAGGAAGTAATCAGCGGGTCCTTGCACGCACTTTGCATTCTGCCTACATGAGCAAAGGCTGCAGTGCAACTGGGAGAAAAAAGCCTGGCCTAATACTTGCAGTCGGCTGCCATGGTTAAAGCTTACAATTCAACAAAGCAATCACTTTTCCAAGCCACACTCTGAGCCAGTGCATTCAAACTTTCCAGATGCTGGTTGCAGGGAAGTTTATGCAGGAAGGTGTGCAATGGGAATACCCAAAGCGCTGTGAAAGCTGCCAGGTGGGAACAAGCAACTGGAGCACATGTGGAGTGCTGAATCTCAGGGAGGGAGACCCGCTCCCTACTAGGTGGCTGCTGAATATCTGTTCAGACAGATGATTCATGCCCTTCAAGTGACCATTATGGAATTTTCAAATCCTAAATTTGCATCTGCAGCACTCTGGTCAAAATATCCCTTTTTGCCTGGGCCTTGAACTATTCTGTTCACCTAATAGCAGCCTAGTTACCACTGTTTTTACCTCCAGGTTAGTTTTTACCTCTAGATTAGCTGTGCTGGCCATTGTACTAAATGAATTTGAAGTGACCCAATTTCCATCATATTTTCAGCCCAGGCACTCTTTCTTTACTACCGCTTGGAGTTTCCAAATTACAGATAGGAAAGAATCACAGGGTGCATTGGCTGTACTTAAAAAAAATGCTCATTGTGGTTCTATTTCAGTGTGCTTACTTCAGTCATAAGAAAGTTGAAAAAATGAAACAAAAATGAGTGTACTCTCAAATGATAAACCAATTTAATTTTTAACAAAAAAAGGAAAATGCCAAAAATGTAAGCAGTCAAGTAAACGAAGTAAAACTTCTAATGTGTTTCTGTGGTTCAGACAGGAGATGGGGAGTTGTTCTTGGCACTGTTGTATTTTTTTCTGAGAGTTTGGTTGGGAAACTTATGTCTCAGCTATGCATTTAAGTCACAGCACATTGTAGAGAGTGCAGAGGCGGGTCATTTTTTCAGTTTCAATCCCTGGTTTAAAGCAACCACATAAACTGGGTTTATGAGGTCAGTTCCAATTTTTTCCTCATATCTCAGTGTCCCAAGAATGTCTGAAAACATCTTGTTTTTCATTTCATCAGTGAAAACATTTGGGTTTTGCTTAAAAACCAAACCTTTTAATTGAGACATTTGCTACTTTGGGTGTTTTCTTTGACCAAGATTATCCAAAAAAGGCTACTGATTTCAGGTTTTTTGTAGGGTCTTTTCTTCTTTTCTTCCAAAGCACATTCACATCTCTCTAAAGGATCTCATCTGAGAAACCAAAGATCATTAGTCAGTTCTTAAGATCTTAGCATCGTTTTCACCAAGTGCAATCATCTCTGAGGAATAAATATGCAAGGCAGTCAACACCTCTTGTTCTGGGGGGAAAAATAAAAAAGTCTCTCAAATCTGTGGTTTGGTTTGATTCTTTTCCGTTTTTAATTCAGAAAATGAATGCAGGCATAATACACTTGTTCATTGCATCCTGAAAACTCATTGCTCTTATTTTGACTGCCATTTATTTTTTATTGCAGTGGTGTCAAGAGACCCTAATCAGGAATCAGCATGAGATATAACAGGTGGCTACTAACAGATGGGGAAAATACAAAGTAACAGCAAGGCAACTGAGCTTGATGAACTAAGCCTTAGTCTCAGTACAGCCCTTGCTACCTAGAAATATAGTAAGTTGCCAGTCCTCCTCTTGCTAAAATAACAAGTGACCTCTTAACTATTCAGGACACCACTCAGAATAAGTTGAGCATGTGCTCAAGGCTAAAATGGTTTAAAGACACTGGGAATTAATAGAAAATAAAGAATCTGTCAGTGTGATTTCCTGATATGCCTACAGTAAGGATTGGCCTCACTTTCCTCTCCTTGTGAGCGTCTGCACAGCACGCACAAACTAGCCGAGGTGCTTACACGTTTGTGGAATTTATTGTAGCTTAACCGGTTACAGCACTTTGGCTGAGCCACAGAAATTGCCTGTTTGCAACATTTTTGCCAGGAGCAAAGGCAGGACTATATGACTTCTTGTAATATTTTTCTAAACTGTTTTAGTTGTTGTTGAGTGATGGAGCAAACTCAGAGGCTACCAAGGCTACTTGACTCATAGCAATTTTGTAAACAAGTATGAATTAATTAATTAATTAATTTTAAATCTTAGTGCAAATTAGTTCAGGAAAGATTGGCTCAATGTTCCTGTATACATGCCCATTGCTTTATTTTTAACTGAAAAACATCAGCTGTTAACTTGCTTATCTCATCCTACTCATCTTAGTCTGTTTTTTCTCATCCTACTCTGAGCCTCTTTTACCTAAACCCCTGCTTGCAATGTATGAACAAGGTCAGTCTCTTTCTTCTCTGCTTGGTGAGTGATTTTGGTGACTATAATAGGAGAAAAACCTCATAAAAAGAAGAAAGAAAGGAGGATGGGTAAAACTGAAGTAGATCAGAGAGTGTGCCTCACCAAGAGCTCTGTTATTGAGTATGGGAAAGCAAGTATTTCCAAGGGAACACAATGACATTAGAAAGACAATTTAAAAATGATTACCAGTGATACATTTGTTAGCTGAGATAAAAGTGTTTTTTAATCATTGACTTTTACTGTAAGTAAATTTCCAAGTTCAGTAAACATATAACAATAAACAATGTCCATTTTCCATGGTCTTGTGAAATTTGACAGGTATAGTTTAAGTGCTGTTACAGCATTTCAGAGAAAACCTGAGAATTAATGCCAGGCCCTTGGGTCAGATCTGGAGTTTCTATGGGAGTTCATCTATGTTAAAATGACTGAAATGCTGAAGTACACAACAAGATGCTTTAATTATTGGGGTTTTTTTTGCTTACAGATGCTCATTTTGCCTGTCATTTTTCTACTCATGAACTGCTTGGAAGTCTTAAATCATGTTATATAGTGTTTTTCTCTCTTAAAAGAGGAGTAGCAGAAAACTGGTGGTAAGCTCTCTTATATGTAAAACAGTAGTTTGGATGTCAGTCACAGCACCAAATGTCAAACTGTGGAAGACATTTTTGCAGCAGCATCTGGTTCTTCACAGGTTTCCAGATGCTGCTGCACTGGTGGTTTTGGAGTTTTTTCTGGGTCAGTTATTTTGAGACATGGGTTGTCTGACTGTTTTGTCCTCTCAGAAACTGTTTTCTTTTGAATTAAGCTATAATACTTGAGATTTAGATATACAATTACATATATAATTTTTTTATAATATAAAAAAACTTAAGGAGGTAAAAAAAGCAATGTAGTATACATAACCCATGCATAATCCTTTTTGTGCCTTTTATTTAGAGATATGACCCATTGTACTCCTGGAATATTTCAGAAAACAGGAATCTGTAACTACTAAATAGCATTAGCAAAATGCTTAAACAGCAATGAGACTTAAACAGGAATTAGTGTAAAAGTCATTGTGGTCATGCTGCTGGCAAAAATAATGCTATTCTTAGTAATGGGAAAACAGATGATGCTTTAAAATCCAAACCACAAAAAATGTTAAATAAGGTGTTTGAACTCATCTGTGGATTTGGTCCTCAGCAAGGGACTGTGGGCAGCTGCACTGCACAAGGCAAAGGGCAAGGCATGAACCTTCAGAGTAGGACACATAGACAAGGGCAAGCACAGATAGCAAAAGTCTTTGGCACTTGTGATGCCAAAATAATCCCAACGCCAACATGAGTTTTGGTGCACAGGATATCTAACACAATGATGCACTTATTTAATTTTCAAAACGCATTTTATAAAGACCACATTTAGGTCACAATTTTCATTTCACAGCTCATCAGTAAGGATATAATATGTGCTTCATATACTACAGAAAAGCTGTGTTGGACTGTTTGGGAGAGTCTTTAGAAACTACGGGAATTGTTTAATGTATCCTTCTGCTTACAAAGCCACTTTCATTAAGAGTGAGACAAATAGACAAAGAATAAACAAGCTTTGAGACATAAAAGATCTCCTAAATTACCCCAAACTAGATTTCTTATCCTTATTAATGTTAGCATTTAAGATACCAGATGTCTTGGACCCTTCCAAAAGTTAAATACAGTCCTGGTTCACACATCATCTCTTTTCTGCTAACATACCCATATTTTAGGGGTTGGACTCTAACGTAAGGTTTTCATGTATCCAAACAAACACACTTGTGTATGACTGTATTTCAGCCAACAGCAAGTGTTCTACTATGGTGAAACAACGTGGATTCTGAATAAAGGAAGAAAAAGTTGTTTTGTAGTATTAATTATCAGAAACAGTAATTTGTTCAGCAGTGGTAAGAAATTTGCAACAGTAGAATTTTTCTCAGAAATAAATGCTCAGAGAGAATTCATGAAATGACCAAATGTTATCATGAGCTTCTAGTTCACCAAATTACCCAGCAATTCATCACAGAGATGATTGGCAGAGCTCCATTTTTATGCTTGTAACTATTTCAAGCTATGTAATCTTGAACCCTAATAAGGGCTCCAAACTGTGGGCTGTACTTGCATGTTTGTTTCTGCACATGTATATGTAGACACCATTTGATTATTCTCATTTGCAGTCTGGAGGTTACTGTTTACTTCAAGGTGATTTTTTCCTTCACTGAATACTGCAGGTGAAAGGACACGTGGTGACTTATGGCAATTAGTGTAAGAATATCCAAATTATGCAGCCACAGAGCAACATAAATGTCAATAATGGACCCATTTCTCTGTAGCATATAACTGTACAAAAGAGCAATTCTAATAGCAGTCTTGAATGTGACAATCACATGCTATTTCTAAGATGATAAACAGTTTGGGGGTGTATAATAAGGAAGATATGTTCAGAATACCAGACAGAAATAGTACTGCAAAACACTGTCTACTCAAGGTTTAATCAATAGCTATTAAAGTTACTGGACAGGTCCTTACAGGATTCTAATAGGCTTTGGAATAAGACCTCAATGATAACCCAGTTAGTGTAACTTATTTTTAAGACATGATGATTAAATTCAGATTTTTTTTTTCAAATATTAAATTCAGACATTTTTACAAAATAAGTAACAACTTCTTTTACTTCTCCATTCCACAGCCTGTCACCCAACATCATTTGCATAATACTGCCCCAATGCAAAAAATGGAAAGGTGTGTCTAAGATAACATTTCATATCAGGTAGATTAATTCATTTCAACGAACAAAGCAGTGGACTTTCTGTTGTTAGCTTAAAAATAATTCTTAATGACAATACTACAAGTACGAAAATAATATTTTGAGCACAAAGTATTTCAGAAGAAAAGATAAAGTTATAATGTACATAAGGAAGGTGCACAGAAAATGTTGCAATGAGTAGCAGCATGTAGACAATAAAAAAAAAAGTAGAAACACAATATTTCTATTTTAATTTTTATCAGATGGCCATGCTTTTATGATACCATGAAATATAAGTTCCTCATGTCTGGACCCAACCGACTACAGATATGGTATTTCTTAAGAAATAACTTGTAAATGTATTCACAGACACAGCTTTAGTCGGCGAGTATTACTAAATTGATAATTTCAGTGCTGGAATATACTTGAAGAAGGAATTAGAAAGAAGAAAGTAGCGATGAGATTTTTTTTTTTTCCCAGGGCAGAAAGCAATCTGCATGTAAACCCCAAACCTGCAACAATATTTTATACTCTATAAACCACCTACACACATGATTTAAGCTAAAAATGTTTTTAAAACATCTACCCTAATTAAGGCATAGGTTTTCATTTACTGAACTGGGGGCAGACAAATGGATAGTAACTTTATGTCACAAGTAGAAGAAAGCAACAGAAATAGTGGTGTTTATATTAAATTTCTAAACTAAAAAAAAAGAGTGAAAATGTGTATTGAGGAAAAATAGTGAAGAACACGTGAGAACATGTCTGTTCTTTCTGTTCTTCTAAATTCTGAAAATCCCTCAAACTAATATTATTGTAAGAATAAGAGATACCTGTTCTTAATTTTGTTTTCTAAAATGAACAAGATTCTCACAAGGAAAATGAGAGGTCAGTTTGAGTCCTATGTATCTGATACTTAAAAAATATATTTAGAATACATTTAAAAAATAATGTACTATAATTTATACAAAAAAATACCCTAGAAAATTTAATAGAGCTTGTTAGTAGGGATGACCTAATAAGTTGATGCTGATGTATAGAAAATTTTAAAATACCTAAATTAAAACAAGTTATTATTGGAAGAGTTTCCTTTTTTTCTCCTGCTCTTTACAACACTACACAAACAATGGAGACTTTCTTTTGGCTTCATCTGACACTGACTTCATCTTTCTTTGCCTCAATTTCCCCATCTGCACAAAGAGTCCTGTGGTATTTATAACCCTGGAAAGTCCTTTATGATCAGCTGAAAACAAGATGTTAGGTAGCTGCTAGACTCCTTCAGTAAGGCTTCCCACTATGCAGTACTCACTATGGAGAACATCTGTAGCCTTAATCATAATGATAAATGCAACATTTTGCGTTACTGAGCAAAAGAAGTGCTACATACAATAGAATCACAGTCATTTGTATTCCACTGACACCCACAAGGTGCTAGCCACTGTTCTTGCACACACATACAGTCAGACAGGCCCTAAAGACCATGTTTTAGGAAGTGACAGCAGTGCTTTAATGACATGTCAGTAATTGACAGCATCAGAGACAACAGCATGATACACGCTTTAAGGCACAATACATCCTAAGCATGCCACATCTATTCAGAGACGAGTCTAGATAAGGCTTTTCATTTATGGGGAAGCAAAATCATAAGAACTGTGTTTAATTGGAAGTAATTAAATATTTACTTGTAAATATATAATTGTAAAGGCTAATACATTCTAATTAATAATGCTGATTCCTAAAAATCCATAACCATGTCAACTCATCTCAGGCATTCTCAGCTTACAGACAGCATTTTGTGAACACTTCAGTTAAAGTGATTTTTGTAGGGGACTGCAAAGGCTTCTCTTAAATTGTGCTTTCTATGTCTCACAATTATTCTTTCTTTGAATGAAGGGCATGTTCTGCCTAGGGGGAAAGCATGCCTTGTGTATATATTAGTTAACATCCTCTCTGTTACTAAGTGGAGATTTGGTTGTCTCCAAACAATATTCAGCAGAATGAAGCTTCCAAACACTGGAAGGTTTTTGATGATTTTTCAGAATGAAGTACTAGTAGAATCAGAAGGGGGAAAGAAAGAAAAACACTTGCATTTCCTACAGCTAAATAAAACAACCAAAATGATACAGGAGCTCCAGCTTCTTAGCACCAATTGTATAATATTCTCTTAAACTTCATGGTTGTATGAGGAACTGAGGAAGAAATGGGATTCTTAACGCTGGAAACCTTCCAGCATAAAGAGAGTATCTGGGGAAGATAAAAGATTGACAAAATAGATGAAAACCACTTCTTTGACAGTATGTTTTGAAAAGAAAATATATTTTCTATGCATTCAGTACACTTGTTTGGGGTTTCAGGGGGTTTTTGTTTGTTTGGGGGTTTCTTTGTTTTGTTTTGTTCTGTATCTTGGTATGGTTTGGTATGGTTTGGTTTGGTGAGAAAAAAGTTTAATTGTAGAGATCAGTGAACTCTTCATTTTCTATTATTTCTGTATTACTCCTCTCCCAATTATTCTCATGTTTATTCTCTTGCATTTTCAAAATGGCAGGTTGCATGTTGACTATAATGTTATTTTTTAAAATTACATCTGTAAGTACCTTGCAATCTTTTTAATGTAATGCTTCCTTTTCTCCCTCTTTCACCCTTCCATTTCATCCTACACGCTGACAGTTTCCCTATGGTTTGAGGCTTATGTGGACTTTAGGTACAGTATTTGTTGAAATAATTGTCTTTATAATTTAGCTGTACTTAAATGAAGACGATAGTGTGTTTAGTATTTTTTTTTCCTGGAAAAAAAGGGAAATAAAATTTTGGCTGGTGGTTTTTTTTCATTGTAATCATAACTTTCTCTGAGATCGGAAACTTTCTACTTTCCTATTCCGAATAATTATTTTAAAAGTGAGTTATTGCATGGAAAAATTGCAGCCGTTCACCCCTTAATCTGAAGTAAACGGATTTTAGTATTGATTTAACTGAAATTGGCTTTAACCTTTATACTTACAAACTATTGAAATTTCACAAGGGTCAATTTATCCTCCTTTTTGCCTTTTAAGGTGTGACTCAATTACCTTTCTGTGGAAAGAAGTGAATTTTAACTTTGGAAGTGTCTGCTTAAATTTTGGTGACAACTGAGCTAATAGATGTCACATCAACCTCTCTGTAATAATGATCTCTTTTTCTCTGTGCTTGGAAAGGGAGAAGGTAAGGGTCCTGAACATGGCATGACAGCAGCACTATAAGGAGAAAAATTATTACTAGCTGAGATTGCTATGAAAATATATAGAAGAACCGAAGTATAAAAAGTGAACTACAATGTAGCTCTCATATTTTCGATCAACAATCACATTTTTCTTATCTCTGTAATATTAACTATCCTGTGGTCCTTGAATATACAGCAAAGCAACACCTAGATTCACTAAAGTGGCTGTTGTAACATGGTTATCTTGACTAATTAAACATGTTTTCTGGGAAAGAAAAAGTGAGTCTATATTCATGTTAGAGAACTAAGAATATTTAAGAAAAAGGGTACACTATAACTTTCCTTGATTATATAGACATACAGCATACAAGAGTGGGAGGAGAAAGACTTGTAAGACTCCATTTTTTTTGCTTTTGAATACAAAACATTTTGACTGCATTAATGCATTTTCTGAAAGTAGCATCAAAACACTAGTATTTTTCATATTTTCGATGGAAATTATAAACACTTGGGTGTGTTCCAAAGTCTGCTGAATAGGAATCTGTACATTGAATCCTGTATCCATTATCCTGCATCAGTCCATAGTAAAGTATTCTGACTTCCCCACAGATTTTGGACCACGTGGAAACCTAGATCCATCTATTACTAGGATAAAAAGCAATGCACTTTTGACATAAATAAGGATTCAAATCAAAACAAGAAAAAGAGAAAAAAAATGCCTTGGAACCACTCATTTTGCATTGGCCTACATTAAATTCAGTCTTGCCTTTTTTGTATGATTTAAGATAAAAGACATAAGTTCCTCTTGCCATTTTCTGAACAGGAATCTTTTTCTAAACTCCTGTCAGTTCTGTAATTTGGTCAAACATTTTTCTGAGGTATTTTGTCATCTTTGAAGAAAAGTCACTACATAGACAAGAGGCCTATCAGCACACCAAAGGTGAAAGCAGCAATTTCAATCCTTCCACTATAAGCACAGTTAAATCATCTTTATGTTGTGTTCACACTGATTGCAGCATGCTCAGGGCATATTTGATTTTGGCTATACCCATTGCCTTGATCTGTATATAAGCTATGATTGTTTTCTGTAACTTCTGAGAAACCAAACTGAAGGGTGCTGGACTACATACAGAATTATTACAGCTTAGTTCTGTCATTAGTAAGAATTACAGGCTTAAGAAAATTTGGAAGGGTTACTTCCTGTTGTGTTCGCATGGAAGCCAAGTGCTGGAATGAAACCGATGCATGTATTGTAACACCTGACATGGTCGGAAAACCCATACAAGGCTTCGCTTGCCAGAATATTGCTTTCACTGGTAAGCAACTACCATAAATGAATCATTAAACTGGAATCAATTTGTTGAAACAAAATTAATATGAAAAAAAGGACTAAAAGTTTTAGGAGAATGCCGTTAGCAAAAGGTGACTTTGCTATCTCTCCTGCTCGGAATGAATCACTTGGCCAAAGAAAGCCTAAATTCACATGTTGTATCAAACTTCTCAGAAAGACTAGAGTGGCGCACAGCATGGCATCGTTCTCTTTTACCCTTGGCAATCTGAATTGGAACTGCTCTGTACAATGTAGGCACACTGTTGATGAAAAATATCCACAGCCCTAAATCTCCATCGCCTGGAGAACAGAGCACTTCTTACATCTTGCATGCTGCACACCTTTTAGGGCACAAGGGTATTCCTCATTTTTTTTACTATACATACCTCAAATTAGGGGTTTTATTCACCTCATGTTTTAAAAAGCTTCAATTAAATTTTCCTTTTGTTGTAATCCAAGTTCCTGTTTCTCTCTGGTAAGAAAAAAAGAAAAAGTAGGTAACACCCCAGTCTTCAAAAAGGCAAGAAGAAGAACCCGGGGAACTACTGTCCAGTCAGCCTCACCTCAATCCCTGGAAAGGTGATGGAGTGATGCATTCTGGAGGCCATCTCTATCTGCATGGATGATAAGAAGGTGATCGGTAGTCAACATGGATTCATTGAGGATCATGCTTGGCCAACCAGATTGCCTTTTACAATGAAAAAATTGCCTGGGTGGATGAGTGGAGAACTGTGGATATTGTCTACCTCAACTTTAGCAAGGCTTTCAACACTGTCTCCCACAACATCCTCCTAGGCAGGATTAGGGGGCAGTGAGGTGAATTGAGAACTGGCTGAACAGCAGATCCCAGAGGGTTGCAATCAGTGACACAGGGTCTAGTTGGAGGCCTGTCATTAGTGGTGTCCCCCAGGGTTCGATACTGGTCCTAGGATTGTTTAACTTCTTCATCAATGACTGGGGTGAAGGTCCAGATGCCTCCTCAGCGAGTTCGCTGACAATACAAAGCTGGGAGGAGTTTTGGGCTGATCCCCCTGAGCACTGTGCAGCCCTTCAGAAGGACCTGGGCAGGTTGGAGGGACGGGCAGAAAGGAACTATCTGAAATTCAACAAAAGCAAATGCTTTTTCCAGGGGAGGAATTAGGATCCCTAAATCTCCCAGGCTTGGTGATCCTCTTTATACCTACAGCTCTGGGGGTTTTTCTGTGTGACACCATTAACATGCACAAAACCTGTTTTCCCATATGTTTTTCATAAACACTGTTACAGAACTGATTATTAAGCAAAATTTACTTTATAGTAAACCTGTCTATAAGCTCCTCTGCATAATTTAGCAGTAATTTATAGAGTGAGAGTTGTAAGGTAGTCCCATAAGATAAAAAGACATGAGAGAAAATAAAGTTTTTCAAGACGAATATCTTATGCACTGGTGTAACATGCATTGTTAACAAGATTATCTTGTAAGATGGTCTTGTTAATAATAAACATAGCCACATTTTTCACACTGCATTGGAATGGTGATTCTTGCTTCAATCGCGAAAAGAAAAATTATTAACAGACTTGAAACTAGCCTCTTTGGAAAAGGCCTTAAAAGGATATTGCAACATAGATAAAATACAAACCCAGGGACCTCACAAATTTTAATGCTGGAAAGCCTGACCATCCAAGAGGAAGTTTCTACTTAAGTAAAAAAATGTTTGAAAGCAAGGAAATATAAAATTAATGGCATGCAGACAATATACATCTGCAGTCATACTGCTTCCATAGCCAGAGAGTTTGAGGAAGCTTTTTGACATTGAATCTCTGATATTTTTTAACCTTATGGACTGTTTAACCAAGGAATTTTGAATTTTTTTCCAGCTTAAATGCTGAATATTGACAGTCTTTTATCTTGGTTGCAGACTAGATTAGGAAGAAACTTCAAGACAGCATAACACAATTATATTTGTAACAAGCTCCTAGGAGTAGAGCTAAAGACCTAACATTTTCTGCACTTTAGAGATGTGTCACTTAACAATATGCAGAGGACACAGTCATAACAGGACAAATGCAAGTTAGTGCCTAGTTGCATACTGATATCTTATCATCTAAGATCTGGAATTCTGACAAAAAATTCAGAGTAATTCAACACCCACAGTCTAGGGGACAAAAAGAACTCATCAGGTAATAGTTGGGTTTTCTCATGTAATTTTAGAAATAGCATTGTTCAAAATGAGGAAAATTAATAAAGAGCATTCTGTCTTAGCCTGCAAAATTGTGTATCTTGTTAGATTTTGTTTATGATGCAAATTATACTTGAAAGCCTTTGTAATAAAGAACACTTGTCTATGTCACGTGTGTTTGATTTACTATTCAGCTATAATCCCAAGTGGAAACCTGTGAATTGGGATTGGTTCATAACTAATGGTTTTTCATATCAGCTGAATAAATGAAGTTTCTCACTTTTACAGAGCTAATTAAGTACCGAGCAAGAGAGAATACCTTCCCCCAGTTTCTCCATTACAAAAAAAAAGCTACAATTCTTCTGTCTCCATAGGACCTATTGTAATAATTTAAACAGATGCTGAGGGTGGTAAGTACGGACAGCACGTTTTATTGCGTACAATTAAATTCTCCAACTTTTCAAAGTGTACATTTTCTGTTTATCTTATCACTAGTAATATGAAATTCATATGGACATTAAAAATCTCAAAGTTCATATTGCCAGTCAGGCAGAAAAAGAAAAAATATAAGCAAAGTAGAACAATATGAAAACCCATCCCTTCCCATGCATATACACTTCCTGAACTGAGTTTCAATTTGAAATATTATTGTCCCAGGCTTCTTAGAAGAACTCTGCACGGTATCTAGACTAAGAAAGAGGCTGGACCTGGTCTTGGGTTCTACTTGTTTCCAAAAGGTTTTTTATGTATTCTTTCTGCTAGCAGTGGGTTGATTTCAGCCTTTTGACTAATAACACATTTTTGTGTAGCTGATTGATTTGGCACAGCTCTTCAGGAAAGCAGCCCTGTACTGCTGGCTGCACGACTTTTGAGTGAATTTATGTCTTCCATAGTAGCAATTAATTTTGAAGATGGAACAGAATATGCACAGATTTTTTTTACTGAAGATGCAAGAGATGGGGGACAGAAAGATGAAAGATCAAAATCTGAAAAGTTGAAAAGTACAGAACTCTATACTACAACTAAATATTGAGGTGTGTACAATCCTTCCCCCTATATTTCAGCCCTCGACAACAAACATGATATTTAAAGCATGCATTCAGGAAAAAATGCTCACCCTTCCATGAAGACTTAATTAGTGGTGTGGTCTCTCTGCATACTTGTCATGTCCTCTCCATCTTGTTTATGTGGTATAGTTATTTTCTTGCCATGCCTTTAGAAAATCCTTTACACACACAGTTGGAAATACATTTAAAGTCAGGCCTATCTATCGTCTTAACATGTCAATTGAATCCTTTTCGATTCAACACAAAATGTCCATTCTCCACTGCTCATGCATATATACCACATCCTTTCAATCCTAGTGACATACATCTGTGTAAGAACACTCTCACCAACAAAAGAATAAAACACAGAAACTAACTGAAAAATGCTCTGTTACACAGGAGTAGAATGGCTCAACAGGTTTGAAGTGATCTGTTTAGAGAAATCATTGTGAGGCTATAAACTTTAAATAAACCCCTTATTCTTCTGCTTTGTTTGTGGCAATGAAATGACCCAAAGAGGCAAAAGGTCCTGGAGATGCCAGGAAGTAAATACATCACCATAAAGAAATTCTTCCATACACTCTATGGATTGTTATGCTAACCTGATGCATATAAGGCCCTTGAATGGCTACATAAGCACTAAAAAGATAAGAAGAGAGAAGTAGGTATAAAATCATGCAGGCAGTAGCTCACAGCACCCTCCATAAATATGTATATTAAGATCTAATTAGTAGTCCGTGTCCATCAATGCAAGACAGGAAGCAATGAGTTGAATTGTTGAAAGAAGGATGTTGCCCAGGAGTAGGAGGAAATGTCCTAATTGTAATGGCAGTTCAGTCTATTTGATTGCCTAGTGCTTTGCTGCTGCTTTCATGTCAGAGAAAGAACATATTAGAAAGAGTGCCTGCTATTTATTAAATTTTTTCTATTGAAATATTCAAACTTCCTTCATGATCCATCAAGTCTTTCTGTATCAGATTTCTCACTAATAAGCACCAATTAGTGTTCATAGATTATTATTAGGTGACAACTGGCAAAGAAATAGTTCATGTATTAAAGCAGGTTTCCATGCTAATAGAATTAGTTTTAGTATTAGTAATATTGCTTATAATACTCCTGCTATGACCGATACCACTGCTGCTATTTTTTAGGCTTTGTGTGATCAGTACTAATATTCTCTTTTTTCTGGCTGATCTTAGAGTTTTAATTTAAAATACAAACAGGAAAACAAAAAGTAGACAAAAACCTACTGGTCAAACAGTTCATGAACCAACAGAGACTCATAATCAGAATAAATATTACATAAATGTGATCCTCAAAACATCATCCTGGTGAGCTTAGTACACCTTCTCTGTTTCTGTCACAACACAAAGGGATAGCAACATAATATGCGTATAACAGTTTAACACAACGGCAATGTGGTTATACTTTGCTTCACATGCATAATGCTAATTACTAAAGCTTTTTGTTAAATTTACTTGTGAAGTATCATAAGATTTAGGGAATAACCCCTGTTTTCGAAGCAGGTTACAGTCTCAGTACCAGAAATTAATTTGAGTTACAGGATGCTTATATAGAGATATGTTAACATAATATGTAATCCTTAATAACACTGAAATCAACTGAAATGAACATTCCTCCATATTGCTTTGAAAACATGAATATTGCACTAAAAGTATAGATATTATCTATTTTTAGCAGGGCATTATTAACTGCATTAAGCACAAAAATCTCATTTTATTCTACAAATTATAATATATGAAAACACTGGAAAGGTAAGCAAATGGTGTCTTTGAAGTCATAAACAAAGGAAAGTTATAAAACTTCCATGGGAAAATAAGCAACTATTTACACTAGGGCATTGCTCAAACCTGCATTATTTTTACAGGCCAGAAGGCAACTGTAATATTTTAAAGCTCTTTTCGCAGTAGCAGGACATGCTTTTGCTTTCACTGCCTCCTTTCTCAGGTGGTTGCCACGTGTTTGGCTTCTGTGCAAAGGTATATTATTTCATGACTTACCTCTCTGATACACAGTTTGGTTGAGAATGGGGAGACTTCTTTTAGAATTAGAATGTTTAGCCATTCTGCAGAATAAATATAAACCAGCACAGCACAGGCTAAACTGTGGATTACAGGAGAGAGAGGAAATGATTGAAGAATGAATCCAAATATAGATTCTGGCCACTGCTCAGAGAAGCCTGGAAGCATAGAAGCAGCTACCACTTGAATTGAGGGACTATCCCAAAATAGCTTATTATAGAATCATAGAATGGTTTGGGTTGGAAGAGACCTTAAAAACCATCAAGTTCCAACCCTTCTGTCATGGGGGTGGGTCTTCATTTCTAGAAGGGAATTTTTAGTTGTAAAAATGTGTGTTAAAAAAATCAGAAACTCATGCGAGTGATGTACAAGACCTAGTAATGGCTATCCAAAAACCTTCAGAATCAGCCTTAAGACTCCAAAAGTCCATAAGTTATCCTTTCCATTATTAATAAATATTAGAGCCAAAATAGCAACCTACCCTCCACACATCAAATATGTCTTCTAAATTAATCTAATGGAAATCTTCCCTAATGTCTAAAAATTTCGGCTTGTTTATTCATTTTGCTCTTTTGGGACTTCTCTGGGACCACAAGCAAGTCAGGGTAGAAAAACACTGTGAGAGGCTGATTTTATGGTATTTACCATCCGACCAGAAAGAATTATAGAAATCTCCCAGAGGTGTTTACAATCAAGAGGTTTGCATAGCAAGAGCACTTATGAGTGTTTTCACTGAAACAGCTCATTTGCCAACCTTTTTAAGTTTCACCCTCAACAGAACTGAAATTACCTCAATTCAAAACAAAAAACACCAGTGTAAAAAAAATGCCCAGTGCTGTATGGCAATATCATGATTTGAGACAGTTTTTACTTTCAGTGGGTGAGCATGTAGTGGCTGGAGTAATATTTTCTTCAGTAACATAAGCACATTTCCTAACTACTGTTTCCAGCCCTGTATTTTTAGCACTTTTCTTGTTTCAGCCGCAACTAACTTCAACTCAATATATTAAAATTATGAAAATTTTCTGTGTTGCTCTTTTCTTCTGCATTTCCTAACCATGCTGATGTTTAATTTCATTAATTTTTATTGTGCCATTCAGAGAGAAGGAACCAGAAATGTGAGAGAAGACTGAGAATATGCACCATGTTCTCTTTTGGGTTTGACTCTTGCTGCTATGCCAGCTTACTTTGATGGCTTCACCACTGAGGACTGTGAGCCACACACACTCAGGGGTCAGTTGTGCTAACCTCCACGGGACAGATTTTATCTGGTATGGCAGTTCAGACTCCTAAGCAGCTGCTAGTTCATGTCAGCAGCACATCTGGCTCCATATATCCTGAATTGTCCTTTTAACAGTGTAGCTAGCTGGATGTATGTGAAAGACTATGCATGGGGTCGTCTGCTTGGGAGGTATTAGCCATATCCTTCAGAGCCTTGCTGTGAGCCCCAGGAACAGTTTCCCTATTCTCTTGTCTCAGGGACAGGACTTAAGTCTGCCTGGGTTGCAGTTTTTCATCCAGGGCAAAATCCTGTCTTCACTTCTAGCAATTAGCATTTTGTTACTGAAGTCCATAAAGGCAGAAATTTTTCCTAGATGCAGTCTAGAGAGCTGAGAAACACAGAGAAATTTAAGCTGGTGGCCAATGTAAGCATAATAATTCTGTGAAGAAATTATATTATTTTATTAATACCATAATTAATATAATTATATATATATAATATAAAGATACATACAATTTAGTATCTGATAATGATATTAATTATATCATTTATTCTTAATTAATTTTTATTCACTCTTTTCCGACAATATTGTCATCTGTAACTGTCAGGATAATCTTTTTACAGATTATTTTCTGCCTTTCCCATTAACCCTTTTCTTCCATTGAATATTGCCTGAAAGACATAGTCATTCTTTATAGAATTAGTTGTAATATGTAAAGAGAGTAACAGTCTCTTTTTGTACAGTCACATTTTAACTCCCTATGTGGATTTATATCTTCATCCTTCAAATATGCTTGAACAAGTAATTTCTTATGCTCATTTAAATGCACAGTTTTATTGATTTGCAAAAGGTGCTCATGTAGGATATATTATTGAGTAATTATTTATGAAAGTAGGGCTATAGGACCTATTACAAATAGTCTGAAAAGAAAACCTAAAATCAAAACTGGTTATCAGCACTTCTTCAAAAATAAATAGATAAAATTATTACTTATCACTTTGTTCAATAAAACAGGGTTCTGCATTATGCTGCTCTCACTGTAGCTCAACAAAGAATTTAAAACAGTTATATCCATGCCAAAATACTTTGCTGAGTTAAGGCCTAGATAGATAATCCATATTTCACAGATATAGTGGAAGGTTAGGTCTTTGAGGTCAGCTTGATCGCTTGACTTTGGAATTTAATACAAAAAAGTTTACTTACAAGACTTAGCAGAGTGTGTTAAGTATTCAAAAGAGTACTTCTTTATACATTTTATTATAAATTCACTTCTCTGTGTACTTGTATTCACTAGAGATTCATGTTCTACTCATAAACCCTGTAATAAATTTTTTATTTCTGATTTCAAATGCTGCAATACTTTTTCTAATAAAAAATGTTATCCCAAAGGGACTGTGAATATGCTGATTACAAAAAGCATCTCATGGGAGCTTCCATAACAATGAGATGAAACCCTCTGGCTTCTCACAACAAAGTGAGGAGAATCTCTCTGTAATATCTGTGCCTACTGGTCATTTTTCATACGGCATAGTGACTTATTTATCTTCATGAAAGAGTGTTTTTCTATTATATGTACAAAAATTCAATTTGCTATGTGTATGGTTTACTGGAAGATAATATATTAATGAATTACACAGTGTAGATGTTTATTATTTTGAAATACAGTGCAAAGTTTCTTCTAAATATTCTTCCTTCAACTTCTCTCTCAAATAGGGGATCTTGAATAATGAAAACATAATTCTAGATAAAACTGTAAGTCAGTGTCACACTGACGTATCACCTCTGATCTTTTGACCAAAATTTACCTTCTTATATATTTCAGACCCGTATTACCCAACTAGACTCTGCTGCGCTGTTAAATTTGGCTTGGAAATATATATCTGCAGGTTGGATTTCACTTCAAGCTCTGTTGATAGATCTCTTTTTTTCTCCTGTAAGTATAAGTTACTCATATTGGCCCTGCTATTAGAGTATCTGTCTTCCTCACAATCTTCTGCTTATTTATCCTCACAGTCCTGAAAAGGGGTTTTCTTCTCCAAAGGAATGCAGCAAAAAGAAATAAAAGAATTAATCTAAGGCCATGGTAGTGACCCTTCAATACAGGGGAGAGAAATAATATCTAACTCTGCTCTCCTGTATTACTGCAGGCTGCCCTTGCCATTACGTGATTTTGGCATTCTTCCTTCACTTTCTCTATCCCAACCTTAATATAACTACTGAAATTTTTCATTCCTTATTTTTCCTTTCTTCATCTCAATTACACACTCCATCTGGCAATCTGCCCTGCCCCTGAAATCAGAACTCTTCTTGCCTCAGTGTGCACTCGGCTTAATCCTTTCCTATAACTAAAAGCACCTGCCATTCCTTTCCTGTTTTCTGAATAGTGTTTTTTCAATGTCTAAACACAGCTCTACTTTGTCCCAAAGTGTTGCTTGCTATTCACAAGATACCATTTTCCTTCAAGACAGATTGTAAGAGGACTCTGTTTAATAAAATTCATTATCAAAAATGCTGTTTTAGAAGACCATCTAAGTTATTCTTCACATATCAGGAGAAGGAAAGGAATGAAAAGCTCTTTTTTTCTCAAAATCTTCAACCCCAAGCCATGTAACATTCAGCAGTGATCTGAGTGGCCAGACACGCTAGAGTATTCAGTGTGTTCTTGTCATTGTCCTCATCAGTGTTGCAGCAGTTTCATGACCATGTGCATCGGTGCTGTGCAGGGCAAGATGCGTTGCTCTCAGCATGGGCAGGTGAGATGACAACCCAGAGGAGGGAACAGCATGAACAACAGCACCAACAAATCTGTGAAAACTGATGAGGAAAGGCAAGTTTTCAACCGACTTGCTAGAGAGTGGGTCTTATTGAGTAGATGAATAGTTAAACCTGCAGCAGTGAGGGGGAGGTTACTTCTGGTTTGACCCAGAGCTGCTGCAGCCAGAATAATTTCTCTGGCTATGCCCTGAATGCACAGAGAATAACACCTATGAGTCTCTAAACACTGAAACACAAAAATGCTCCCAGCATTCTGGAATTTCAGCCTGAATTTTGTTTCTATCAATGTGAAAACTACATTTATCTAAAAGTTGTTATTTTAGGATCAGAGTCTCCCTTCCAATGATACTCCTGTATTATACAGTCTGAAGCTGTGTATGCTCTGTGTTGGAATAGTTTCATATGCTTAGATAAGTCACTGAAATGATGAAGATGAAGAAAAAATGCCTCTGGCAAGTAATGAAGGAGCTCTCAGGGTCAGAATTTATCTTCACTTAGGTAAAACTGCAATCACTGTTGACTGGAATTTAAATAGACAGAAAGACTGAATCAGGCAAAAACTTAATAAACATATCCAAAATGTGGTGCCATACATTCAAGTCTACTAAAAAATTATTTAGGTTCTCACTCAGATATAGGAATTCCAAAAAAAAAAAAGAATTATATATTATATAGTGATCATATATTTTGACAATATTTTCCAGAAAGGAGCATAAAGACATAAAGGGACTCCGGACCTCTATGTCATTACTTTACATAGAAAATCTTATTTAGTTAAATAGCATTATAGAATTAGATGCTAGTATATAGAATTGCCAGAAACATTGTTTATTTAAAGTGGTTTGTACTTCCTTCAATAAAAATCATGGGATATTGCTGTAGCAAACACATAATAATTTTATGGTTCTAGACTTCAAAAATATCCTCATGTTATCTTCAGCTAATTAGTCCTCTGAGTGTATTGATTAAAATTTATTTATTTTGGATAAATCCATTGAGATTCAACTATCTCACCTCTGTGTTTGGAAAAGAGTTGAAGGAAGAACCAAAAAAAATTATTTAAAATATTTGAAAGTGTGACATATTACAGATCATAAGTAATTTAACAGAAGTAGTGGGTTGCTATTATAACCTGGGCTACAGGTATTTATTTTCCTACAGAGTAGAATTAATTCTTACGAATCAGGAATATTGAAAGGGCAATTATGAGCATTTTATGATTTTTTTTTTCTGAGACTCTCACATATAGCAGCAGTGTCTGGCCTACCTGCAAACCTGAACACAGAAAACACTTTTGCAAACCTAGGTACAATAATTTGTTTGGGTCGATGCCTTCTTTTTTCACACTCATCACAAGATTAAGAAAATATTGATATCAGTCATCAGAGTCTGACAGATGTGAAAGAAACAATTATTTTTGTTACTCTTTCCATACATCAATTCTAATTGATATAAACACTAATAAAAGAGGTGATTTTCTAAAGAACTCTAAAAAAGCAACACAGGAAAACTCAGGGTTTAGGAACACACAGAAAATGGCAAGGATATATAAGAGTTTCTAACAATTCTAGAATAAAAACTTAACAGTGGAAGGGTATACTAGCAAATTGCTGTTTGCTCCTGTGTATGTATTTTTTCACCTTAATGAGTATTTAAAATAATTTTTAATGCTTCTTTTTGTCACTTTTTTATTCTCCTTGATTCCTCCACCTGATTTAAATCCTGTTCTTTGAGTTTTCTGAAATTTTCCTAATTTTCCATTGATTTTCCTCTTTTTTTTTTTTGTTTTGGTTTTTTTTTGGTAAGAATTAGAAAGAAGCTGGGACCAGAGGAAAATCTCTTTCTAAAAATTATGAAAATGTGGTAAAAGGGTAAATGGTTTTCCCAATAAAATGCAGTCCATGCTAAATCCAAATGGGTAGATATGAATCCTAAGAGGACATATATCTCCTTGTTGATATCTCCTCTTTGAAGAAGTATATGTGTATTCATTTTAACACAAAGCAGACTTCTTTTTTTCTCTAATGGTATAGTTAATTAAACATAAACTGGAATTAATATTCTAAAGCAACCAGTCAAAATATCCAATATCCTTTTTCTTCTCATAGTCATGTAGCTAGAAGGATTTCATCTAGCTGATATCAGTCAAGTATTTTATTTTATCACTTCTGAAAGGTTTTCATAAACTTTGTATCTCAAACTGAGCTTCCAAGTATAATCAAATCAAGGTAACATTTAATTTTAACCCAAGAAATAAGAAAAATAAATGTATTCCCTGAGGTATTTGGGTAACATTGCTATTAATCACAAATCATAACTGAATATGTGACTATATGTTCAAATTATTTGAAACTACAGACACTTTATCAAGTCTTTGTATAGTGGACATCTCTGGGTAGTTTCTCACAGATAATTCTACTGGAAATTTTATAAACAGTTTCTAATATATTCATGTACTCATATAAATGTATACACATTAGTTTGATTCTCTAGTCCAGTACAACAATGAAAGACCAGTTTTCACACCGCCATCATTACTGAACTTGCTGAATTAATGCCTAGGTTTGTTACAATAGAATTATTTGGTGGGTGGATATGTACATATCCACTAAATATATGTGCTACTTTATATTATGCAAGTACTAAAGAAACAACCAAATCATAGAAATCAACTAGGTAGTTAAAAGCATGAAGTGAAGAAAACTGGAAAGAGATTTATAACAAGGGAAAGCAAATTGTCAGTGACCTTATACACAGTTATCTTTTTTCATGACCTCAATTTAGTAAGTTGGTAATATAACAGAGATCATGAGAGTAAATGGAATAGGTGTTGCTAAATGTTTTGCTAATTTTCTACAGTTGATTTATAAGTAGAGAATTAAACAAATCAGACAGGATAGTGTTAGTTAGCCCATGGACTGATGAAGGAACATTAGCTGCCTAAGGCATCGGACACAGAGGAATTCTTCTAACACATTTACATATATTTTATATCTACCAAGTGATTAGATGAAACATAAGAGCCCAAGGTACCTGTCTCCAAGAACGACCATCAAGACTATTTGTGTATAAGACAGACAAGCTGATTTGTGGTTGCTGCATTGTTAGGTATGAGGGGACCAGGATAAAACAGTGGAACTGAGAGGAGTCAGGAGTGAGGGATCCGATGAAGGAGTACTCCCTGAATGTGTCACCAGCTCTTGAATCCAACAACTCCTAAACACGAGTGAAATCCAGAACAGAAGTTAATACTAGAAAAAAGGGAAATGCTGATTTGATTATTGCGTCCCTAAGCCTCTCAGGATCAGTCCCAGGAGCCATCAGCAGACTCTGTTTTGCAATGGCCTGAATTGTGTAGTTTATTTTTTGATTCCAGCTGTAGACCCCCACTCCTTTTCCTTGAACATGAGCTCATCACACCCTGGTGGGAGCCAGTTACACCCGCCCAGGGAAAACTTTTTCAGCATACTGTCACTTTACTGTGACAAGTCCTTGCCTGGAATCCAGGAGATGAACAGGACTTTCCGTGCTTCTTGCTTTCAGATAGTTATTTATTAGGTCTTATCAGAGAAACAGAGTCACAGATGTGACCCTGAAAATTACAGAGTGAGTATGCGAGGGAGAAGCCAGAGGGAAAAGCCGAATTATCAAGATTACGCAGTCTTTTAAAGGTAAATTATCCAATGAACACCTAAAACGAAAGATATTTTTACTTTTCTACCAATGCTCATTAAATAACTTTGTCACATGAAGAGGAACTGCAGAATTTTTCATCCAATCCTCTGAATCCACCTTTGCCACAGAATATGGAGTAGTAGAAGAAGAGAAAAAGGTCTTGATAACAGCAACAATCCTCCATATTGGCATTTTTGTTACTTATCTATTTACTATTTTAACAAACCCAACATCTCTAAATTTTTCACCCTGTGACATTTTCACATAATATTCTAACAGTTAGTTTATACCGGTGTACATTCTAATTCTTCCCAGAGGGTAGGCATTTTTTTCCATGGATGAAGGTCAAATACAGTGCTGTCCAGGGGGGTAGAAGTCTTCAAAACAGGCAGAGAAATATTCCCTGCACTCTGGACTCCAACAGCATACCTTCTGCTATTTCATTTTTCCCTCATCTGTACACAATACTTTTCAGATTCTCCTGTTAAGTATTGCTGAATAAACTTCTCTCATGTTTATGCTTCCTTCACCCTGGTGGAGACCTTCACAATAATTTCAACATGCAATTCCTTTTTTCTGACGATTTTTAACACACACAAAAAGAGAACACGTTCCATAAATCTAATAAAGCTGCATGGTTAAAAGAAGCCATCCTTGCCATGCCTGTGAAGTTGAATGCAGTGCACGGTAATTCATTGATTGTGCCTGTACAATTACTGACAGAGCAACAAAAATGTGAATGAGACAAAAGATGATTGTGTTTCTGAGAAAAATTGAGGTTTACAGGTCAGTTGGGATTTCAGCAACTAACCTCAGTGCAGTACAGCTTGCTGGGAGACAACAGACACCAGTAAGCTGGCACTAGCCGATGAATATTGAAGAAAGTATTTCACAGATGTTTCTTCTAAATGGATTTATAACACCACTTTGATGATATTTTCAAACTTTCTTATTTTGAAAGATGCCTATGCTTTTGATTTGCTTTTTTTAATTTGCACAGAAAACAGTGTGCCCAGGAAGCTTCATGACTTTTCTGCAGGAAGTTTCAGGCTAGTAATGTCTGAATTTGTCTATTTAGAGATATTCTTACTTACATAAGAAGGAAAAGTTATAACGTGGAAAAAAAAACCACAAACCAGCAGATTATAAAACAAGATCAAACACACAATTTAAGAAAGTAAATTGTGACCAAGAAACAATGAAATGTCTACTGAACTGGTAAAGAAATAGGGATCGGTGGAAGAGAGGAGTGTAGGAATCCAGACATTAAATATTAATGATATAGGTTACTGTGGTGGGGAAGAGTCTTCATGTCAATCCAGCTGTCATATCTGACAAGCCAGACTCTTGCTTTTTGAACAAATTCATTGAATTTCAACTCCAAACAGATACTTTCTGTAGAAGCAAGGTGGTCTTTTGGAGTTGAAGGTGTCCAGCCCCTAAGGGCCATAAGCATATTGGGCCATACTGTTTAGCAGTTGGACTTAAGAAATGAAGTTTCAGTACCGTGTTCAGACTCATTAAGAGCCTCAAAACACTTCTTAAACTGGCGTCTGCATTTCAAGAGATTAAATTCCTCTGCTAAAAAAGCCCAAATGGCCCCTTGCCAGTGACCTTGCATCTTTCCATCAGCTAATATTTCTTACATGGCTAATTCTTGTCCTACACTGTGTAAGGAGCAGGATTCCCACTCCCAGCTGTTTCTGCTGGGGAAAATGACAGCTGAAGGCAGGAGATTGATAAACCAAATCACAATATTGCTGTATTGTCTACATTAAGATTTAAGGTTACTGGTTTTTTCTTCCCATGTCTGGAGATTTCACTAAAGGATTTTTGAGTTTGTTTAATAATAATTGGGGCATTTATTCTAATAGTATGTGAGCTTGTAGCTTTTATGAATAATTGTCACCACTGCAAACTTCAAGACAACCTAGATTTGACTGTCTGCACTTTTCAAAGGTGTTTAATTCTCCAAAGTATATAAATACACAGTTGTGGATTTAATTTTCTACCCTTTTGAAAGCTTCATTTATGTGCTTGGGGTTTTTTTCACAACTAGTCCAATTTTAAGCAGCACATCTCAGCTTGATAAGAGTGCAGAAAGTAAACTTACATGAATTGACCTACAGGGCATTAACTAGGCTCAGATAATTTTAGTAAACATAAAAATCCCTTTAACTTAGTTTGGCCGAAGCAAACCAGTTCAACATAGACCTGCCTATCCAGGGGCATGTGAGAGATGCATTCAGGACTACAGAGCTCTTCTTTCAATTTCCTTTTCCTTTCTGTCTTGGTTGATAGCACTTGCAGGATATGCTAATGTCATCATTACACAGCCCCCGACTCTGCCTTCAGGGAAGAAAAACACAAGCTAGAGCGAAGAGTTTGTCTCTGAAAGCCCATTTGAAAAGTCACCTGAGAGTAACAAACAGAACTTCACTGTGTTTTCTGGCTTGGAGAATTTGCAAACTTATGAAAGGACCACGGAGATGTACAGCAGGGTATTGCCAAGCCATAGAATTTCCATTAGAAAACATAGAGGAGTCTAGGGAGTTAAAATTCAAGGGCTGAATAGAAGTCAGTCAAAGCTGTGAGAGAAGAGCAAGGAAAGGAAAAGGCAGCTGGAGCTGGGCTAGCTTCCAAGGTCAAAGCAGTAGTGATTGATAATTATAAGGAAGACCTTATCATATCCTTGCATCTGTCTGAGGATTTTACTATAGGATAATAATTAATTATTTATTGTATATGGAGCCTACATGTTAAAAAATGCCTGGGAAGCATTGGGTTATTCACTGATTATTCATTACCCATCAGGCAGCTTCCTAGGTTATGATGACTCTTCAGCATTCTCCCAAACACCAGATGTACTCCTAAAAGGCAAGATGTCAGTAACATTGACAAAGTGCCCTGCACAGAAGTTGTCAGCACTGGGCAGCAGGGATCCCTCCTGCAGCACAGTGTGCCGATGCCTAGGAGCCAGCTACCTGCCCTCTCGTTAGCACAAGGGCACTCGCTTGTGCTGTCAACAGTAATGAACATGACAGGGGACTGCCCGCGGGACACATGCCATTGACAAGGTGCCCTTCCCCACCAAACAGTTTGCAGCCACTGGGTGATCCAATGAATGTGGTAAGGGCAACCGCTGACTTCAGACTGCCTAGAGCTGTTCTTCTTGTTCCTGTCTTGGTACATTGTGGGCGCGGGGTCTCAAGACATTGCCTTGCATATGCTGTACCTTCTTACAAATGCAGCACTGGCACTAAAACATTAATTAACTCTCTCTCAGTAGTGATTATTGAAGGGCTCTGTCACAGTAACTCAGGATGTTCTATTCATTTTGTAGGCACATCATCTCCTTATATCTTCATTTGACATTTACGGAAGTGTACTTGCTACAAGGATTGTATTGTAAGCAACAGCACCTTTCCACTTAGATGCATATTTTGAGACCAAAATGGAACTAATACAAAAGTATTCATAACATAATGTCATTGCAATGGATTTTTAAACACTCGCCTAGCATTACAATTATGCCAGCTCAACAGATTTGTAATGTACTGAGAAGTGAAATACCATCACACTTAAACATGCATATAGGTTTCCAACAATTAGAATTTTAGACATTTTGTCAAATTCTTTCCTATGTTACCTGTACTCTCTTATTTTAGATTCAGCTAAAAAAAGGGCTTCTGTATGTTCTTGACATCCTCCTCTGCTTCGAAACAGACACAGGCTAAAATATTTGTTGAATCGCATCCAGTGTTTTGTGGAAGAGAAAGTTCTGTCTCATGGTTACTCATCCCTTCCAAAGCAGAGTTTTAAGTTTTCAGGCTTTCTTTTAAGTTTTATTCTGGGAGAATGAAAACAAACACACAAAGATATCCCATGTTTGCAATCTTGGCTCCGTCACCAACTCAATGTGTGGCCTTTTGCATATCACTTTGCAAAAAGCTACTGGTGGCTTTCCTAAGCTCAGGGAGAAGGGTTGGCTCCGCAGGAATCTAGTTCTGGAGGAAGGCTCTCTGCAAAGCACCTTTCCCAGGAAAAGAAACCTTTAAGCAAATTGCTCTATTTTACAGGATGAACTTTATACCCAAGCCTCAGGCGGATTTGGAATTTGCTTGAAGCAAACAGTTCAAAACGTCAGGGTATAATTAAATGTCTTTGTTTGGGATGAATGTGCTCTCATGATAATTCTCCAATTAATGAATTTTACTGACCCCTGAAGATCTTCACATTGGAGCTGAGTGAGCTGATCTAGATGGGATGATTCCTTTTCACATTTTTTCTTATTTGTTTTGTCAGGTGTAAGAAACTGTACAGAAAATATTATATGCCTAGTATTTTAAGGAAATTGTTAGCATTCTGAACACTTTCCAAATTTAATAGATCTCTCAACAAATTGGTATTCAATCACAGTGTCTTTTAAGGGTACTGTGCTCATAACAGGACAAAATTGAAAACAACTCTAACTGGTGTGGAATCAAATCATATTCAGAAAATACTCATTAGGAAAGGAAACAGAACAGATATGCTATGTCATATCTTGATTTTCATGCCTATTTATAGTCTTTTACTAAACATTGTATTTCAAGGTAGGAAAATACAAAGGAAAATGTTAGAAAGCCACTTTCATCTACAAATTTGTGCTATGAAGCTGATCAAACACTAATAGACCACTGACACATGTGGTGTCAAAATGGCATGATGAAGTGAAGCAGCCAGACTGAAGATGCATGGTAGGTCAAACATAGATGTGAAAAGAGGACCCAATACAAAATGAAGTGCCTGGCAGTTTCACAGTTGTCCTCTCTTTTCTGGAATTTCCCTTTAGCAATCTAAAATTAAAGTTAGATTTGGATGACTTAACTTCCTGCTAGTTTTCAGCAAGAGATAGTCAGAAAACCTTAATTTTCTGCCTTTGAGCACCAGCTGTCTTTTAGAGAATTGATCGTAAAGGGTAACCTGGAATGAGAATTTAATCCATAATCATACATCCCGAGCCCTGTTACGTTCAGGGAGTTCACACCACCTCTGTGTGAACAGTGGTGACACTCACATGGAAAGCCTCCCACCTTCTCTGCATCTCAGGGAAGCCAAGTTCTACTTTAAGTCAGTTTAATTCTATTACCTCTCTTCTGCCAGGATGAGAACTTCCTGAACCTCTTAAGGAGGGGAAGTATAGTACTATAACTAGAAAATATTGGTAATGTTTTGGCGATCTGTGCATTTGTTTGTTAGAAAAACTGCATCTGGTTCTGTCCTTGGGTCACTAAAAGGATAATGTGAATTACTTTCATAAAATGAGAGCATATTTTTTTATATGTGTAGATTTATACTTCAGTTATATTTAATCGTTGAAACTCATTTCCCTGTTTTTGTGATGGGTAAACTGGAAGTTCAGTCTCAATCTTTGAATGAACTTTCCAGCCTCCCTTGAAAATTTCTGGAGATTTTTGACACATATTTGTTTCCAGCTTCTCCCAAGATTTGGGACTGCAGATCTTACCCAGTGTACAGGGCATTTGTAGTTGCCTGTCTAGTCTGGATACACTAAGGTTTCTAGGATAAAACTTTCTTAACTGAAAGTAATTGATGCATGGAAACTGGAGAAGTCTTAAGAATGTGTACAATACAGACCACTTCCTAAACTATCAAAAAAGATCACATATTATTTTCTGTAATGACTATGAAAAAATTTAGCTATAATACTTTTCCAAATGCCAGTGAGTGTGTGTGTTGTACGGCACCTGTGTGAATACACATTGCACACTGACTGCATCGAATTGTTCTCAGAGATAAAGCAGGTGTAACACCACTAATTTATGTGATACCATGCTTTTCCCACACACATGGCATCTCTGATGCTTTTTAGCTGCTGCAGAGCTCAAGAGAAAATTTTTGTAGCAGAGGGGTGTGTGTGTTTCTATGTCTGTGTTTGTCTCTGTTTGTCAGCTTGTGTGTGTTTACAACACAGCAGAGGTCTAAGTACTGTAAAAATCAAGGACTGTATGTTAATAAGTAGCAAGAAAAATTTTTTTGAAAAAAATTTACCACATAAAGCATTTTGTTGTACACTGGTAAAGAGGAGAAATGGGCCAATAATAGATGACTGCTTTTTGTAGTGTCACAGAAGACTGCAGTTTTAGGGACATCCAGGGAAATCCTTTGTGTGCTACCATGCAGGCACAAAGTACTGCCCATTCAGGGCTGAGCTGTGTTGTAGGTGCACCCATTGTTAGTATTGATGTGAATGACAATACAATTGAAAAATATGGATTAATATTGTAAATAATAATTATTGTGTTATTGAAACAAACGAAATGAATAAAATAAAATCAACTAGTGTGGGTTTATTAAAAGAAATCAGAATAAAACGAGCTGACAGAACACGGAGGAGGAGCAGCCCCCACCAGGCTCAGAGACGGGAGGACCTCACTGTGAGAGGCAATCACAGGAGGAGGACCAATTCTCATGCAGACAGTGACTTTTAAAGCATTACTACGGTTCTCCCATTGGCCAGTTTGCTGGAAGTCTCCTGGTGATAGGGTCCATTGGCTGGTGTTTCCCGCTCCAAGGATGTTGATTGGTTCGTGGCTAGGGGCATCCCGCTCCCCTCATGGAGCGTCGTGTGGTTGGTGGTCTGCTTGGACTGCAGGGGGACCGCTGATTGGTTATTGAGGTTATCACATACGCACAACTGTCAGTTAGGTAGTATCAGCAATTTAGATGTCCTGGGCTCTCCACGTTGTCATCCTCTGGCGTTTCCTTGCGACTGCACCCCTTGGAAACTTCCTGAACAAAGTGGTACTAAAAGGAAAAGACCTTATGTGGTACCCCCCTTAACCATAATAAGAACTTGTACAACCAAACATAATTCTTAACTTTCTTAACTATCCCCGTACATCCCGGACACCTCCCCGAAGACGCCTAAACTAGTAAAACACTTTTAACATTATGTGGCGTGACAGACTTGCAATTATATAAAAACTGTACTTCTCCAAGTAAACCGGATATACCCAGTTAGAAAATGAGATTTATTTTTTTTTTTCTGAAAGAGTTGGGATTCTGACATCAATATTTTGTGAGAAAAGGCTCTAGTCTTAGCAATAAGCTCTTTGATTTCATAATGCATTTAGTGAGATACCATGCACAGACTATTTTAAACAGCATATCAGGTCAATTCAGAAATAACAGCACAGAGCCTGTTGCTTGAGAAGACTGAGTTTAAGTTGATGCTGTGTGACCTAAGTCACCAGTCCTCTGAGTCCTGTTTCCTCATCTCATAAAATAGGAATAAGTGGGTTTATTCTGTCTCACAGGGTAATTGGGCAGCTAAATACATAGGAAATGGTTGAGAGAGCTGTAATAATAGGGGCCGCGTAAGTCCATAATGCTTCAGTAAGGAAATAGAAATGCTAGCACTGAGAAGTATTGTGCTAAAGTAATGATTGTTTGGAGTTAATGTACCTACTTCATGGCTTTTTCAGTGAAGAAAGAACTGAATGTGTAATGTTATAGTGATAAAGTTCTGGTTTAAATTCCATGTGCTCAAGGAAACTTAAACTGTGAAATTACTGTAGCCACATCTGTAGTGCATTTATTCTAAAAAAGTCACTGCGTGTCTTCTGTTCTAATAGAATGTTTTAAGAATTTACATGGATGTAAAAGGATTTACACAATGCCATTGATGTCCAATTTTTAATACCTAATTTTCATTCCGCAAACGTTAATATACTCTTACTTTTGGTTTATTTACACTAGATTAGATAGAACTGAAATATGCTTAAATCTGTGTATATTAATTTCAACTTATGTTTCTGGGACTTACTATTTGCTTCACCTTTCTTTCACCTTTTCCCAACTTTTTAAATTTTAAATATTTCTCTGAAGAACCAATTTTGCCAATTTTCGTCATGTGAGAATCTGACCATTTTCTCATTGCCTCAGCTCTCTAAATCTTCCTAAATCTTTTTAGATCCTCTGTTGGTATCAACATCCTGAGTCCAGAGGCATGTCTTATTCTGGTACCTGTTTCACAAAGCTTTTCAATAAAGCTAAGTCATTTAAAAGAAGCAGCCATACAGAACATTAAAAATACTCCATGAATCAAAATGAACAAAACAAGGTCATGTTTATATGGACAAAACAAGCTATGGATTGTTCTTCTCTGTCACTCTTTAAGTACTACGAAAACCGCATTTAAAAATCACTTTACTCTGGTACTACAGATGTATTTGTGGGAATGCAAATGTTGTGGACAGAAAACATTACAGAGTTTGAATGGTCTAATAATGTATATCCGGAGGGCAATGTGTTAAGAGGAACTGTTCCCTCAGAACCTTTCTCTTAATGTGTGACATAATGCAGCTATTGAATGGGAAGTGACAATATTTTTTATTTTCACTATTTCTTTCGTTATGGGAGGCATCAAAATTGCAACAAAGAGAGACAATTAGGAAGCACAGGATATTGACATATTCTAATACAAGTTATATGGAAAGTAAATACCTTTCAATTGTTAAGGGCATCTGTTGATTTTTCAAACAAAAGTTTTTATTGGGATGGAGAATTCTTAAAGATAAGAATTTTCATGAAGAGATTAATTTTGTTCTAAAAACTCAAAAAAACTTAAAACGGCAAAATTCTTTTCTGTTTTTCTTTAAGAGTTTTACTTCTCTTTTTGCTAAAAACATGGAGAAAATATTTTATGAAGTAAGAATTTTTTTTTTAACTGGATTTTTAACTTATTATTTATTGGCAAAAAAAGAAAATATTAACGTAAGAAGAGAGGTTTTCTGCATTGTCCTTAATATGGGAGTAACCAATGTGGGGAACAGAAAATTCTGTATTTGTACAAAACCAGCAGTACAAAAGACTGAAAAATAGTTTTCATATGCAGAAATTTTGTTATAAGGCTATTGTTGCCTTCCAAACTAGTGGATGCATTACTCTGAAGTATTGCAAGAAGGTAAGAAAGGAAACAAATGATGTTCAGATCATAGTGCCTTCCTTCCGTCTGTGACAAGATGGATAGGATGACCTAACATGCATTTTGCATCTCTCAGTTTAATTACATTGACATAAACTGTCCCCCTAGAGTAGATGGCTGTCTCCCCATAGCCATTATACTTTCCAAATACATTCTCTGATACACCCTGGAAAGGTCTAAAATCCTCTGAAGCAGAGACATCAGAGCAGCAAATCCAACAAACTTTTTTTTCTAGGCAGCAGCCAGCTTTGATTCCTGGTAATTTTTCAGCCACTCTGGCTCTTGAGAATTGTTTTCACCATATCAACTTGTGTTGCTAACAGCTCTCTGTTCTGTACCACAGTCAACATGTTGTCTAAACAGACCATTATCGCTAGCCCTTGCACACAGAAGGCTGCTACCATGGAGCTGACAAGAGGCCAAATGGTAGGCTGGAGATCTGCCAAAGTTCTCCTTCCCAGCAAAGCCTGGAGGAACCTTTGACATTTTTTCACTAACAGGATAGTAAGATATCGTTTAGGTCTAATCTCATCATCCAGTTGTCCTACGTTGAGGTGTCTCTTAGAAAATGGAGACCCTCATCTTGCAATGTATTTATTGGTATAGTACTCCAGCATTCTATCTTTATAGATTTATTACAAATTAATTCTCATTCCTCTTTCCTTTTGACCATCAGGAACAAATTTCTTGCAAATATTGTTTGGAGTGAGAGAATTTTTACCATTACTTGTTTTTGCTTAAGGAAAAATCGTCTTTAGGTTTGTATTAGATATTTGTTTGAAAAATGGGAACTGTGAAGAATAGAAGGTATCAGCAAAATCTGTCAGTGTTGACACTGTTTATTTAAATTTTACCAGGATCTTTACTTCTGTGTACTCAGCTGTTGAAATACAATTCTTTCTCCTTGGTCAACCACATCCTGGGTGGCATTAAAAAAAGGGGGACCAGCAGGTTGAGGGAGGTGATTCTCCTCCTCTACTCTTCTCTGGTGAAACTCCACCTGGAGTATGGCATTCAACTCTGTGCTTCCCAACACAGGAAGGACATTCACCTGCTGGAGTGTGTCCAAAGGAGGCCACAAAAAGGATCAGAGCAAGGCTGGAGCACCTCTACCATGAAGACAGGCTGAGAGAGTTAGGGTTGCTCAGGCTGGAGAAGAGAAGGCCCCAGGAAAACCTTGCAGCACTGTGGCAGGGCATATCACCCCTCTTTCCACCACGGGTGGCCGGTGCAGATAGGAGAGATAACCCAGTGGGGCAAGGCTCAGCAGGTATTGTCTCCTGGCGCCAAAAGGTCTGCCAGCTTAAAAGATGTGGGAAGAGATAAAAAACATAGGTGACTAAAAGGCCAGTTTTATGCTATAAAAGTAGTACAGATTATCACAGAGGCAGAAGTCTCCTACACATGCCCTGAAAGTGTGCAAGACTTCTCCCCAAGAGTCTGGACACAGATTCCATGGTTACTTTCTTGGGAACTGGGGAAAAGGATTTCTACGTGTGCTCCATCGGCAATCGGATGGTAAGAAACATTGGATCCTAAGTTTTATTGTTTCTTCACTAGCTGTAAAATTAATAGGTACCCTTAACCCCGTGTGTATAAGACTAGTTGTCCTTTTTTGTCTTATTCCTGTGTAGTAATAGTCTGTCTTAAGTCTTTTGTCTTGTTTGTTTTGTGTCTACTAAATAAATAATTCATTCTATAATAGACAGAATCAGCCATTTTTAAAGAACGTGCAAATGAGAGTGGGTCTTGGGATGCTGGTTGCCTCAATAAAGCTACTGCCTGCTGCCAGAGCCGTGGGCAAAAGGCAGGGACTTATTTAAACCCACATCTAATTCATAACAAGCACCTTCCAGTACCTGAAGGTGCCCTGCAAGAGACTGGAGAGGAGCTTTTTACAAGGCCATGTAATGATAGAGCAAGGGAGAATGGCTTTAAAAACAAAGAAATTAGGTTTAGCTCATATATTAGGAAGAAATTATTCATTATGAGAGTGGTAAGACACTGGAACAGGTTGCCCAGAGAAGTTGTGGAAGCTCCATTCATGAAAGTGTTCAAAGCCAGGTTGTATGGTGCTATGAGCAACCTGGTCTAACAGATGGTGTCCTTACCCATAGCTGGAACTAGGTGAAATTGAAGTTCCCTTTCAATAAAAGCCATTTTATGATTCTAGGAATCCAAAATTTGAGGGCCATTTAGACTACCTGCAAATTCTGTACTTTAAAAAAAGAAATTTCCTATGGTAACCAGAAAGCTACCTTGGTCAGAACACCAGATTTGTGAGCCTCTGATTCTGGCACAGAGCAGAATACTTGTCCTAGTGGTATGAAAGAGCAATCACTTCCTTGGGTGAAAATCTTGTTCTATTCAGTTCAATGAAAAGTCTGCTCATAGGTTTTTCACTTTACTGAAGCTGAAAGGATGAAAAGGAAAGGAGAGGTTTAGGAAACTGATTTTCTGTCCCACTAAAAAAATTGATTTACAGAAAAGTGTCCAAAATGAGGGTAAAATGTTTATATGCAATATTTTCCCATCAAAATGGTTGTATTCAAAAAGCCCAGTTGTTTGGGATGAGTTTGACTGTTTCATGTAAGCTTTGAGTTATTTGCTTTCTGTTATAAAAGTAGGTAGTTATATAAATTTTTTGGTCAGGAAACTTGAAGGCAGTTCCAAAAAACAGTCTGAAATTTGATTGATTTGAAAGTATTAATCAGGAATCTTTTCCAAGGTGACATGGACTTCATAAAGAGTTTCTGTTAAATTTTGCTGTGAAGTCATTTGATAGATCCCATATTAGACTGTTAGGTGTATCTGTAAGAGCTGAACGCATTTTCCGTTTACATAGAATACTAAGTATTTTCATAAATTTTGCAGTTTATAATTTATTAAGTTTGCTGGCTTTAGGGGTGCAACCATTCTCATTCCAAGATTTTTTGCCCACCTTACATAAGGTGAGGCTCATGACATGATGAAAATCCATCATTCTTCACCTCTGTTTTCCAGAGGGTCTGAACTGAGCTATCAATCTTACATTAATGGATATCTGAGAAAAACAATATTTTGCAGCTTGATGTTACTATCTGTTGTTTTCCTTGCTTCCCACAATTCAAATGCAGGTATATTTTCACATGTGTTATCTGTCCAGCTTTAAATTCCGTGTACCAGACGATACAGAAAATCATTTCCTCTCTCCTGTTCACTGAAATAACAGTGCAGGACTGCCATTTGCAGCAGCAATCTTTTGAACCTATTTTTCTCTTTTGCACAAAGTGATTCAGATATAATTTGCACGATAATCAACAGCAAATAATTTGATCATCTTTTTGGAGTGCACAACAAACACAGGCACCTTACCATGGTAAGTATTTATACCTGCAGTTTATCAGTGTCTGAAATTGCACATCCAAATTTTAGTAAGCTAGACTGAAGACATCTTGACATGCACATGAATCTGATTAGATGGAGTGTTTAATAAATGAAGATTATTTTTACTCCTACTTTCAAGTCCTGTTCTTTCCTCTGATCACAGTGCACTTTATGACCCCCCTGTTTTCTTTAACATCCTGCTAGAAATAAACATGATCTTTGCTTGATTTGTAGAATGTTTTGTGGTTTTTATGTGTCCAGTACATCTGTGTTCTCAGATTATTTTTTTTTTTCAGCTCTGGAAAAAAAAAAGATTATCATATTGGCATTTCTCCATGACTCCCTTCTCCGATGCATTGTTTGAACCATCATTTTTTATCACAGTGTCTATTCAATAAATCTACTGCATTAGCCATTCTCATATCTTGGTTTTTTTTGACATGACCTTCATTCTTGTATATTTCCTAACAAAGAATTCTAAAAAATATGAGAAGTTTACCTAACAGAATTGATTAGTCAGATGTCTCGTTTTTTAAACACAGCTGCAGTTACCAGTCCTGTCTGAAAGATAGCCATTGACAATGGCTAAGCAGACCCTGAACTTACAGTACCTGCTTACCACATGTGCAGAGATTCTGACCTCCATCGAGGAAGTTCTGTTGATAAAATAGAGGGTATTTTCATGTCCTTTGCATGATTTTACATTCTGTTGATAGGACCAACCTTGTCTAGTTTGCAAATGAAGTATATCTTCATAAAGATAGAAGAACACATGGCTTCCTTTTATTTTTTAGTTTTTCTTTTTATTGCCTATATATTTCATGGCCCTTCCAAAGGTTACATCCACTACATCTAAAGTTTTTCCCTCTACATTTATCTTTCTTGGGACAAAAATCCAATTTGCTGAAATCAGAAGTAGTTTTGTTCCTACCCTCCTGCTTATGTCTCCTTTACCCATGAGCTGCTTATCTGTTTGGTAACTAAATTAAGCTTACTGTTCAGAATACCAGAACAGCCTCTACCTGTACTAGGTAGAGGCTGATTGTCTCCAATACAGAACCAGAAGACATGGAAAACGTCCTCCCACAGCCAGCTCAATTTTGGAAGCAGTTCAGTTATGCTAGTGTAGCACTTTACCCAATCTAGTTATATGACTCTATACCACATTCCCCAAGGGGAAAACAAAACAAACCCTCAGTAAAAAGCAGTTTGTGAAAGTAATTGTTGTGTAAGATAAGAATCTTTGAATATTATAACAAGATGTTTTAAAGTAGGGACTCTTCTCAAGGAATGGAAAAATGGCTCTTGCTACGTATTGGTGCTGCTGCTCTCTCTCTTGCCCTGGGTGTGGAGAAGTTTGAGGAGTGGCCTCATAATAAAGCACTGGCGCCCTGCAAGCTTCTTCCTCTCCTTGCTGTGATCCAATCTCCCTGGTTCATATTCTTAGACACAGCATGTGCCTGCTCCCCATGATGGTCCTTCTGCCCACTGACACTCTCCAGGTCCCATCCAGTTTGTTCATACTTGTCTTTGCTGAGATAGATCGTCAGGGATTATCCACATTTTTTTAATTAAAATCTTTAACTCAGCTAATGGTTTTGTTTCCTTCAGAGAACAATGGCAAACACTTACTTTCTCTGCTATGACTGTATTAGAAACTTAGACTTTTGTTTAAAATTTCTGTATTAGATATGTGAGGGTAAATGAAGAGAATAACAAATGTTCCAACAATTACTGGATTTCAGAAAAAACATTAAAAATATCTTTTAAATGCTTATCTTTCAACTAATAAATAATTCTCACATTTTAATATGTGAGATTTATTTTATGTACTTGATGTGAAATTTGTCTCAAGTAAATTTTACTCTTCATTACTTTTCATGGTATATGATTCAGAAAAATATCATAGGTTACCCATGACACATAAAAGACAAAATTTAACTTCTGATATAACTCTCTATTTTGTGAAACACCTAAAATGAAAGGCTCCTATCTGAAAATATTACATCAAAGTCACTTGGCATAAACTTTATTTGTTTGTTTTAATAAATAAGAAATATATAACTTAAAAGCAGATTATATTTTATAATATCATACCTTAGATTATACCTTAAAAGCTGAAGCATAAAATACTTGCTCCCCCTGGAGATTCATTACTGGCAAATCTGTATGGTTTATGATAGCCAAACTTTATAAATAGAGTTAAAAAGGAACCACAAAGTGAGTCTGAATTTGTGAATCCCACTCTAGAATTCACTTCAGGTTCTTTAAAATTGTTTGTTGTGTACTCTTTTTATTATACTAACACTACAATAATAATTTCCACAACTGTGGTTGATAGACAGAAAAAGCCCCATCCTGTTTTTACAAAAAGCAATGAGTTGGAAGGAGTTAGAAATTTTTGGTAGAAATGGTCAGAGAAGAGACTTCTCCATCCTGTGGGAGCTATCACAGGATGCTGGGTGTGGGGCTAAGCAGGCGGGAGAATCGGTCTGATGTTCCTGTAGCACAGGTCAGCTTAGGAGGAGAAACTCTGGAATGAAAACAGAAGTGAGGGTAAATGGGGAAGGAGGGAAAGTACCAAGGAGAAATGAAAACCTGGGGAAGGAAGTTCTGTTGATTTGTTATGCACATTATAATGATGCAAGGGCTCTTGAGTATCTTGCAAAAAATAGATGGATATAGCAGTTTCCCTAAGGAGCTTAAACATATAGGAATAAAATATGTGAGACTGAAGACAGTGGTTGGAAACACAACAGCCCAGATGTGTGGGAATGATAAAAGCTGTGTCACTGAGTTCAATAGCAGAGGAGGGCTGAGGTGCATCATATATCAAATTCACATGTATTTGAAGTTCAAAGAATTGCTATCTCTGCAAAGGTCTTTCTCACCTCAGAACTCCAGGAAGAGCAAAGAGCACTGAGTATAAAGAAAGGAATAATACTGAAATGTCTAAGACAAAAACTAGAAAACTATCTCCATTCTCTTTTAGCCTTCAAAGAGCTTACAGTTAAGCTGGTGGTGTGAAACATGCCGTTTTATTGATGTAAAAATAAAAAACAACTGATTTACTTTTCATTCTGAAATAAATTTTCATTCCAAGTGAATGATCAGTTTCCTCTCAACACAATGCTTTCTGAGAAAATCTTAAGTTAGATTTATTTGACAAATTAAACTAACTTTCATGGTTGCTTTTTAGTGGTATTTGCACTACAACTACGTTTTACAAGCACAGCGCAAGGATATATCTGTATCTTGATCAATTTCCTGATCAGTAACTACTTAAGACACTATTTTGGGGTGTTTTCTATTTTTTTTTTTTCCCACAAAAACAATGGCAGTTTGTGAACACTAAAGTGTTCTTTTTCTGAAAAACTTATGACTTCCTAGTATTCAGTGCAGTGTGGATATAGAGCCACCTGACAGTGTGAAAGAAGGCTAGTACAGCAAACCATCACCCAGGACTTTCAGATTTTCTACAAAAAAATGAAACTGTCATTTCACAAAGTGATTTCACAGCCTATCTGCAAGTGTTTATAAAATTTCTTAGTCTTTTCAGATACAATTGAAAATTTTCTTTTTATTCATCCCCATAGCTTTACTTTTTCTGTAATCGGTTATATTGCTATCCTCAATAACATCTTGTGGTACAGGTGAATTATATGTTACGTAAAATTCTCTTTAATCGGTTTTGTGTTTGCTCTCTTGCAGTTAGTTTTGTGTTCATTGTCTTTCAATTCTATTCAATGTACCCATTCCCTATGGCAAAATGAGGGAATTGTTAGAAACAAAAAAGGTACTAGGAAGGTACCTTGTCAAAACCAGGTTAAACATATTAACGTATATTAACATACAGATATTTAAGTGAATTTCCTAATAGAAGATAGCATGGAATCAATGGTTAGCAGAGTGTGGGGTTTTGTTCACTAAACAATCACTTATGAGACACAATGAATAAAATAAGTAAAGTTTTCATTAATAGCAAATAAGATGTTTACTCTAAAAAATAGTAAAACATAGGTGGCTTACCACTCTGTTTAATTTCTAATTATTCTTCAAGACAGAAAGCACTCTAAGCAGAAACCTTAGGAATTAAAGCAGGGTCTAGTGTTGACAGCATGTGTCCAGATCCAGAAGACAACTCTATTTCACATGGCCACATTTTGTAGATTTTCTATATTGTGTGACCTTGTAGCAACTTCATTTTTCCTATATGGATTCAGTTGAAATTTTTTTTTGCTCTATCTTAATGAGTAAATAAATACAATTTAAAAAACATTTTCCTTCAGAAAAGAGCAAGTATGACTCAAATTATTTTTAATATAACAGCCTCTAAATGTGCCACATATATTTTTCTTTTAATCTCAAAAGGGAAAAGGAGTAAAGCATTTTTACTGTCAACAAAGCAGTTTGAAATTTATTATTTACCTTATTATCTCTTTTATTTCTCTAGTTCATGTGGCATCATGAAGAAGAATTCTCTGGGACTATAATCTGATTACAAAGCTTTCACCACAGCAGAAATGAATGGGCAAACGGTGAAGTTTCAAGAAAGGATTATGTCAAACCCGGATGAAAACAAAAGCAAGGTCATAGAATTATGAATCATAGAATAGCTCGGTTTGGAAGGAACCTTAAAGATCATCCAGTTCCAACCCCTTTGCCGTGGCCAGGGACACCTTCCACTAGACCAGGTTACTCAAGCTCCTTTCAACCTGGAGTTAAACACTGCTGGGGATGTCCAGTGCCTCACCACCCCCACAGTAAAAAATATCTTCCTAATATCTAATTTAAATCTACTCTCTTTCAGCTTAAAGCCATTGCCCCTGGTCCTATCACTACCTGCCCTTGTAAAAAGTCTCTTTCTTTAGGCAGACCTTAGGTTTTGGAAGACTGCAATTAGGTCATCCTAATTTTCCTCCAGGCTTAGCCATTGGGTCTGGGATGATTCTGGGATGCATCTCATCAAGTCCCTCCTGGTCTCACAGTGAGAGACCCGAGCTCTATCTCTGCCATGGAAGAGATCTTTAGTCCTTAGAGAAAGGGCATCCCAGAGCACAAGCTCTTTGAATGGGTTCCTGAAGCATGTCCTCTTCATATTTCCAGCTCTGTGGCAGATCTAGGAAATCAAAAGGTGGGATTTAGCTAATTGTTACAAAGATCCAGACATAGAGAATAGATGCCTGGGAGAGTTCAGACTGAAGAGGAGACTGAGGGGAAACCTCATTGCTGTTACAACTTCCTCATGAGGGGAAGAGGAGGGGCAGGCACTGATCTCTTCTCTGTGGATACCAGTGACAGGACCTGAGGGAATGGCCTGAAGATGTGTCAGGTACGTTTAGGTTGGATATTAGGAAAAGGCTCTTCACCCAGAGAGTGGTTGGGCACTGGAACAATCTCCTCAGGGAAGTGGTCACCGCACCAACCTGACAGAGTTCAAGAAGCCTTGAAAATGCTCTCCAGTCCATGGTGTGACTCTGGGACTGTCCTGTGCTGGGTCAGGAGTTGGACTTCTATGATCCTTGTGGGTGTCTTCCAACTCAGCATATTCTGTGATTCTGTAATTCTGATATGGAATATAAAAATTATATTCATATGTGATTTAACAGTAAAACTATTATGTTAAAGAAGACCAACAGATCTATGACCTTGCAGTTAAGTGGCCTTTTCAAAACCATGTATCATTTCAATGCCATTCTCTAATGAAATCTGCAGAGACCATAAGGCCTGGATAGAAAGAGATCGTTCTGTCTCTTGATATGACAGTTTTCACAAGTCATGTTGCCCTGCCCAGGAGAAATTTTCAACAGAGGGCAGACATTCACTTTTTTCAAAGTTGCATGTTTTTCCAGAAGATATGAGTGAGTTTAGAAATATTCCTAATCAATTTCTGATGTCAACAGGATGACATTGTACTCTACACTGTTTTACACTGTACTCTATCAGTTGATAATTAACACGAGCAATATAAAATGCAGCAGATAATGTTCATATAGGCAAAGAAGGGGGCTGTAAATTTGCCCTTTTTTTATGGCCATTGCTTTAAGAAGAAATACTTTAAATCATATCTTTTTATATCAAAACTAGTAGTATGATGAGTTGGGACATGTCAGCATACAAAACTACTCTACAAAGATGCTTAAAATTTAGTGTATAGAGCACTTCCTCTTAAGACTTAATTGTGTATCTTTATGGACTTGGGTACCAATGCACAAAGGAGGGATTGTCTTGCTGCATTTTTTTCTTTTTATACGGCTAATAAAACAAGGAGAAAATATATATAGATATATATTTCCATTAAATGTGTTAGAATTGCTTTTTCACAGATAGACTCTAGTCTCTAGTATCAATAAATAGCCATGGACTAATAAAATTCCATTTTTAAATCTGTCTGTTGTTTAGGTTTTTATAGAAACATAAAAGTAAGAAAATCTGTAGAGACAGCAGACATTCATATACAAGCATGGCCTTCAATGTTTCCATGTTTGAATGAAATTTACAGCATAGCTGAGGAGCTGCATACTGTGACCAGCAGTGCAAATCAAATGTTGCTTTTGATTAGCCATTTTATTTTTCTTTAATTATGGGCCATTGTTGTAACGTAAGAGGAGGTCATGTGTCAGGAGTGAGTGAAAATATATGTAATGGCCTTTACTATATAATATTTGGCAGCTGCCCATTTTGTTCCTGAACCAGTTTATACCACTCTAAGGGCCTCTCTGGAGTGCGCTGGTGAATCTACATTTCTGCAGGAAGAGCTCTCAAGCATGTTCTAACCTTTTCACACCTCAATCCCATTTCCAAGGTAAGAGCCAGTACATCACAGAGAAGTCTTTCTGGGTACCAATTTCAGGCAATGGGGGTAGGGTGGAGAACAGTGTCACTCAACATAAAAGTTTAGAGAGTCACATGGCAGTATAAATTGATAATTTATGTGAGGTTTAATCTTACTGTCTTCTCAGCAAATTTTTATCACTTGCAGTCCAAATCTGTCAATACAGTCATATTTACTTCCATCAGTGGCTTCTACCCCACAGATATTAGGACTACTTATGCACTTGAAATTAAGCACATATGTATGATCATTATTTTTTCTTCACAGTATTTGAAATAACTCGATATTATTTTCTCAGTTCTTAAAAACCTCAGGATTACATAGCTGGAAACAGGTGTCTCTGCACTTGTTCCTGATGATAGGCTGATATTGACTTCATGAATGTCACCCCAAATTCCAAGAGACACATAATGCCAGTGTCGCAGAAGAGCATAAATTCTTTTTATAAAGAAGAAACATTTGTTAGAAATAGAGTATACGTAAACATGAGAGGTACAATTTTGCAGGTGAAAATGAACTCTGAGAGCTCATGTGCAGTGAGGTATTTATTGTCAAAGGTGTTATCTGGATTCCAGAATTATTTCTACTTCTCTTTTCATAATGAATAGCTCCCCTGTGCCACTTAAAAAGGCCATGGCATTCAGTTCATTTCATGGAGAATGAGCAGCTTGTTACTTGGATGGAGTAGAATTTATTCCCCAGAGTCAATTTTTAAATATTTAAGATGCTTGAGAAAATATCTTTTATGCAAAATGTTAGATGAGTTTTAAATTGGCTGGACAAACTTTTTTCTAAACTAAAAAAGAATTATTAATCATTAACTTGTTATTTCCAGATATCTTTTTGCTGTTATAAAAGCCAAGCTTAATCTTTTTTTTTTTTTTTCTTGAGAAATGTTCTCCTCTAAGATCCTGGTCTTTTGCAAGTGTTTGGATGTATTTATTCAAACCTCAGAATGGATCAAACTCTAGTGCTGTAGAGAGGTATATAAGGCTGGATCTAGGTCTCTTTTCTTTATCACTGGTAGCATATCCTTCAATCACTGACATGCGGTCAGCACATGAGGGTTAAATGTTTGTTCCAACAGAACATCTTCCTGTTTTTAACTTTCAATAACTTGCATAATTTTCCGTATTTTGACTAGAAATCTAACAGGTTTTGCTAAGCCTGCTGCTTGCAAAACAAGAAGTCTGGGCAAGTCATTATGAAGCTAAAGGTACCTGTCTGAGACACACTGGAGCAGATACCTGCTTTCAGATCTGTGAAAGAAGCCACAGTCATGACAGGTTAAATTAGTCATGATAACAGCGAGACAAAACTAAACCAAAACAAAAACTGCTTGACAAATGCATTCACTTCTGCTAGTGTTCTTGCCTCTTCTAATAGTCTCAAAGGCAAAAACCAAAAGACTTATCAAAAATTGTTTTGTGCCATGAAATAAATCTAGTATTAAAGAGTTCATGGTTTGGAAAATGGCTGAATACAGTACTGAGATGCACCCTAGTAAATAAAGTCAGCTGCTATTTGTTACCAGTCACATTTACAGGAAGTCAATATGTTTCTAGAGGTAAGATACTTTTTAAAAAGTTTTTTGACTTCCTCAAGACTGGATACAGGACAAGCAAAAATAAAATGTTGAATGACAAATAATGATGCTTCTGAACTCATATAATAAGCTTGCTACTTCATTCTTTCTTATGTACTCAATAGCCTTTCTTCAGGAAATGTCTGCAAAATAAGTACCAAAACAAAACCACCTTCTTCTATAATTTTAATAGGAATGCTGCATATTGTTGCCACTTAAAATCTTCAGAACCTGCTTGAACTAACACGTGAAGAAAAAACTATATTTGTTATTTTACTAACATTACATGTTCCAGCCAAGATTGAGCTTGACCTTGCATATAAATAATACGGATTTTGAATTTAATGTTCAGAATCAATTGATTTCCAACCACTCCAAAGAAATCTGAGGCACATCATGGGTGCAAATTTTTCTGAGGTAACACAGCACAATACTGACAGAGCAGAATCTCAGGTCGGTGGCTATTCTTCAGCTGAGTGAGCCTATCATGGCAGTAGATAATGCAAATCTTATCTCGAATTTTACTGCTTTACATTATATATTTATGTATTTATTTATATTAAAAAGGCTTCTCGGGATCTCTCTTCAGATGTACTTAAGCTTGACAAGCAGTGCAATCACACAGTTCTGAACCTAAGGAAGCAACAGGAAGCATACAATAACCTCGGTTATTACAATGTCATTGAATAGTATGGGTTTTTACCCCCTTCTGTAATTATCAGGATGCTCAAGATAAAATACGTATTTTTGTGCATGGATTTAGGGTTGCTGTGAGATGCTGATAAGCCTACAACTACAAGAGTCAGAGAGAACACTGGTGTTTGATAATTTACAGATGACATCTATGAAACAAGATGAAATCAGTGTTAAACCTCTGCCTGTGTGCATGATAAAGTGCACCAGAAAAAGAGAAATCCCTTTTGCTAACGCAGCATTTTTATAGATGGCTGTTGCTAAGAAGTTTTGAAAGAGATAAAGCGATATTTATTTTTCTCTTGGCTCATCAGGGAAGTTATCTGCACAGTTTGTGGGGTTTTTTCCAAATCTCTACTTTATACAAAGTAAATGTATGAGGCCGTACTAAATATTCATCTCTCCAATTTTAAGTAGTGATAAATGCCTGGGGAAGAGCGATGAGAAGAGGATGAGCAGTCTGCAAGGCTTCTCTGAGATGATTCTGCAACCTTCTTCCCCTGATGGTGATGCTACAGTGGTTGAACCATCAAGAGGCTGTCCCTGATGAACATGTGAGCTTGCTCTCATATGAGCAGTGCTAGAAGGAAATTTTAAGAATACAATTTTTGAAAGTGCAAGAATTCACCAGAAAAATGCCACACCTCTTTGGGCATGTGTTTGTCTCAAGAAAGAACTAGACTTTGTGGACGACCTCATGGGACAAGAAGCTAAAGAAATGGATTGCAAGGCCTAATCTAAATAATAGGTGTCAGCTTGAAACTCCAGAACTTCATTTGCACCCTGTGCTCCACAGTGAGGACAAGTGACAGGATCACAACAAGACGAGGTTGGCCAATGACATGATGCAGTAGGGTGGTAGAGCTGAAAGCCCAGCAGAGTGTGGAGGCCAGAGGCATTTCACAGTGGAAAATGGGAACTTGACAATGGCTTATCCTCACACCTGCAGTGGCAATACTGTGGTGGTTTCACTTTCATGGAAATCTGAAGGTGGCAGCTCTCCCAAATCCTTTTTCTACAGGAACATAAGAAATATGGAACAGACCACGGCAAAAGAGAGCAGCCAATCTACAGCTGTGGGTCAGGGTTTTAATAGGGAGACTGGGAAGAAGTTGGGTGGTTTAAAGAATATAGAATAAAACAGCAGTTTGAGATCCTCCTTGGGAGGACTTCAGTCAGTTGAGCTCTGTGATTAGAAATGAAAGAAACATGTGGAAAAGAGTGTGAATGAGTCTCTTTCCCCATGTGAGTATTGTTTGAAGGGGAAAAGAAAAACAAAAGACTGGAGAGGTTAAACTGGCTGTTAAAGAGAAGCACATTTCTTGCACATAAAGTTTTATTGTGAGGGTTGTGTTTATGGGCTTAGTGAGAAGGGCTGATTAAATGGCAGGTTAATAAAGGGACAGCATGTGGTTCCTGAACTAGGTAGAGAAAAGTTATAAGGTGGAAGAGAAAAAAGGCTGACTGAGAGCCAAAGTATGGAAAGAGGAAATGTTACATTGACACAGCTCATAATCAGTGCACCTTATTCAGCATGGAGGAAGCCGTTGCAGAGAGGAAAAATAAATGTGGCATGTTCCGTTGCTTTACCACCAAGTAAATTCACGACTAGTTACCCCTAGTGACTGCAACTTGTGTGACCCTAAGTTTCAAAATTTCTAGCCCAGCACAAAGTAAATGTGGTGTGAGAGCATCAAAGTAAAATATAATAAAGGTATAAAGAACCGAAAGTTTTGTACATAAGCTTATACATTAAAATGTATTCTTTTACATAGGTAGGTGACCAAAAATTGAAGAAAGAAAACAATAAAAAATCGACTGTGATGCTTTTTGTATAAATCTGGACAGATATACAATAATAATATCACTGATTAATAGAACAATAGATGATATTATCTGGATGTGATAATCACTGTAGAATTTGGTCAAAACATGGTCACATCTTTAAGCATCTGAGAGTTGGTATTTTATGTGTAATTGTCATAAACATACACTTACAGAAGTATAGGATAATTCATGTAACTGAAGTTGTTTCCTTTATTGTATTATCTTAACCTGCTGTCTTTTCCAGTTTGAAACCCTTGCCAGCACAGGTCCAACTTTTGTAACCAAATTTTGTCAAAGCTTCTACAGATCTGTGAAGTCTACACTGGTGCTTGCCAGAAAAATTCTCTCTACTTGTATCTGTGGTACTTATTCTTCTTTATTGACATAGCATTTCATGAAATACAGCCCACTTTGATCTATGGTCTTGGAAATGCCTATTTAGTGTGGCAAATTTCAAATGCTTAATCAGCACTTTTGAAAAATAACACTGTTTTTGACAGGAACACATTGTTTTTATGAAAATTTAGATGTGCATCTTTATAATGGAACATTATGACAGGATGCCCTCAAGTGGCAAAATATAGACTCCACCCAGTAAAAATTAAAGAGGTTAGTATATAGACATTCCCGGCTAGAAGACACACTGCTGTTCCAGATATTGATGCTCTAGACGAAGCTAAATATCTCCTGGTTCTAAAAGAGTATCAGGAAATGAATTCAAATCAGATATTTTAATTTTTGCAAGATAAAAACTGGGAGAGAAAAGAAGTTGTCAAAGATAAAATATTGTCTAGCCTTTAGCCTACATGGATTGAATAATTTCTTGTCAACAATATCGGCTTCTAGTTCTTTCACAAAACTAGTAAAATCTTCATATAATTCTTGGTGTTGCTAGAGAGGAACTGTCAATACTCAGTGTAATTGCATGAATTCTCATTTATTTGCATTAATTCAGGCATGAGACTTCTATTTCAAAACCATACTGTACCAAGCCCCATAAAAGTGAAGTACATTCTTATATTCATAAATAATCACAGATGATGTTTTATAGGTTCACTGTTCTTTGGCAATACAGCACACATTGACACAAATAAATTTCCGAATTCATAGGAAGTTGGCTTGCACTGAGTGACAAACCTGGCAACAACAAAAAGAAATATTCAGCAGTTGGTATGAATTTATTTTTTTAAAGTTCTTCAACTCTTAGCAAGAATTTTCATTCTGTCTCCCCTTAAAAAAAAAATACAAACACAGAAGATTTGACTAATCCAATTTCTTTTCTTTCCAGTATCCCAACAGAGGTTTTGCAAGGAATACCATTACTACTTTGCTAATATAGTTAGTTTATCTCTTAGAGTTAAAAAAATAAAAGGTTTTGTATGTAAGCCAGAATATGTAAGTTTGAAACATTCTTTAATAATTCAAATGCCACCATGATTACTCTGCTACATAGAATAGAGCAGAACTTTAGTAGCTGCTATTTCTTTTCCTTTAAAACTTTTCTTTTTAAATAAACAGATCTCATCTAAAAAAATATTTGAAAATAAGTGGTAAGTGGTTCAGTTAATCCTAAAGTCTTTCTCTTTAAAGTCACTGTTTTATCTAACATCTGAAGTTTCTCTTCATTAGGTCTGTAATCTTCTTAAAACCTCCTTTTTCCATGAGAGCCACAAGTATTTCCATGTAAGTTTTTTTAAGTAGGTAATTCTACATACATTCATGAGGCCAATGTGACATCATCTACACTGCTCAAGGACAAAGGACTTGTCTTTATTAAAACATCATGCTTTTCAGTCATCTTTTACTAGGCTAAGACCTATATTATTTCTAAAAGTACCACACTGAAGATTTTGCATGAAGCCTAAGAGGTTTTAAAACAATGCAGATAACCCTTTTATGATCTTAGGGAAAAAAAAACCCAACAACCCAACCCCAAAACAAAACAGTAAAGCAAACAAACAGAAAAGCTGTGAAAAATCATTAATGTTACCACAGGTGTGGGAAATGATGCTAGAATAATTCCCTTTTTGCACAACGCTCTTTCCCTGACTCTCCACTCAGGCAGCTACGTGCCCACATAATGTGGTCCTTGCCCTCTTACTCTCCCCTTCTGACTGCCTGGGTCAGTCTTTACATAAAAGAACCCAAGTTCCACCTACAAAGCCGTCTCTCTGTCTTTATTTTCATGGCAGACACTTTTATATCAGAGTACTTTCATCACAGTGGCACCCATACCAGAGCTACAATACTGTAGTTAAGGGTCTGTTCTTTGGCATTTCTATTCTAAAGCACTATTGTATGAGGTTGCTCAGCAGCTAAAATTCCTTCCATGCTGAGACTTGGCATACAAGTGCTTAGCTCAAAAGCAATTTAATTTTTTTAAAATTTTGTTTTTAACCCTCTGCTGTCTCTTTGGAAAATGTAAAGGTGAAAAGCAATATATGCCATCTGTCTTTGAGTGATTGCTGGTTTTGTGATGGTGTGAGTGTTTTTTATAATGAAATATTGCATAGTGTTTGTCAGTAATGTATTTTTCAGCAACTATCTGAAATCCTTGAATTGCCCTCTATGAAATAAGTAAAACAAGATCCAGTAGTAATTCTGTCTGAATGGATGCTGCATTTGCTAGAGTGTGAAGGTGTTGTCCTATAACGATCATTTTTGGATATTATCTTGATGGTTATTTTACAGGTGTAGCTAAAAATATGTATATTAAAATCAGAAGACTTTTAAAGTCAGAATAGCTTTGACTGGGAGATTTAGGAGATAGAACAGTTGCCGCATGGACTGAAACAGAATTTCTGTCTTCTCCTCCCCTTCATGAAACACTCTATGGAGCAAGGTTCACTCTGAGGATTTCACACCATCCTTTGAAGCCATTGTTAGGGGTTGTGCATAGTGGCAAGGTGCCAGACTGATGGACTTTTGGTCTGTTCTCCTGTAGTTAAGAATGGAAAGGGTGCCGAGCAGCTTAATGTGGATTAATGGGTACACTTTAAATTATACCACTGTTATTTCAGAAAGGGCAGGAAAACACTGAACCATGCTACATCAGTATGTTGATTTACGGTTCTCATACACCCACAGACATTACCAGTAATGAAAAAAAAAAAAAAAAGAAGATTAAATGCACAAAGGGTTTTGGGATTGCTTTTTTAATTTTTTAAGTGACCAGAACCTGGGGGTTTTGGCTGAAGAATTGCTGGCAGATTATATAGATTTCCAGGAAGAGACACAGGCACTAGCTGACAGTAATAACTTTCTAATTAAATAAATGATGAAACTTGAGTATTTATTTCCACATTAGAGACAAGGTGAAGGTGTAACATCCCACCTGTAACACCCTTGTGTACAAAACAACACTGAGAGTAGAACTCACCCACTGCAGGAAGAGGTAACATGTTGAGCCATATAATTTTGTTTGGACGTTAGAGTGATGCTTGAAATCTGACAGTAGGACATAATTTGCCGAAGGCACGCTGGCCAGAACCCTTTATTTATTTGAAAGTGTAATGCCAAAGGTAAATGATCTACATGTTTTCCACAAGTTACATCACTGGTCTTATCTGAACAATCTAAACTGGCTTTTAAGATGTCTGTGGGCCTGTTTGGAAGAATGATATACAAGTATATATAGCCCTCAATTCTTCAACCTTGCCATGCCGGTTTCCCAGCAAACTAAGCAGTCCTCAAGAACCTAATCATGCCCTGAAACTACTTTTTCACAAGTTTGCCTCTGAATAATAATCTATTTACTTTCCCCCACAACTTTGTTTATATAACCCAGCATACCTCTAAAGACAGAAACATTAGGTATCAAATGTTGTTAAGTCTGAAAAATATTTGTATTTATGACATTTTTCTTTCCCAGTTTTTCAGTATAAGTCCAAGAAATGTAATACCTTTAAAGACATCTGTACCTCTTGCTGGAAACAGAAAACCTGACAAATTCAAATACCGTGTCCTTCTTGATGCTGCAGTTCCTTTGTGAGGATTACAAAGAGCTAGGTGGAAAAATTGTGGGCATGCACAATTGAAGAGTGGATTTTTCCCAGAATCAGGCTGTTATCACTAACAAGCTAGTTCTTCTAACCTTTTCCTTTTGGTAATATCTACCATCAATAACACCCCAAAAATGTGCAGATAAGGTACTGGTGGTCCAAGAAAAAAACCTAAACATACGACAGATAAGTCCAAACCCCATATGTATCTATATTGGTAAAATTATACTCAGTTCTGTTACCTTCCATTTTACTGGAAAATCAAACACAGAAATGTAATTGGAATAGCAGCAGAACTCTAATTGCTAGTCAATTGTCTGCTGGAACAGTGAAGGAAACCTTTAAATATTACCCAGCTATGCTTTTCTTTTTGTGTAAATATCCTCTTTTCCGAGCTTAGTCGAGTGTAATAATCATCTCTCTTTTTTAACAAAATGTACAAAATATCTGAAGCAATTAGACTGCATTACTGTCTAATTATAACAAATGGTAATTTTCAAATCAGAGCTACTGTCTTTTCGGTAGCTATACAATCACAAATTAGTAAGCTCTTAGGTTAGTGGGCCTCTGCTGGAGTCACTGGCCTGGTCTTTATGTACAGTACAGCAGTGTGAACACACATTGCTGTAATATACCCAATTAGTAAATAATTCTGTTACTCATTACTCAATTAAAGATTGCTTTTCTTTTTTACATGTTTTTACACGTGTGTGTGAATTTGGGTGTTTATGAATATGTATAGCCTATAGAATTAAAACAAGATGGACTCACAGAGTATTACTTATGAACTATCAAACTAAAAATCTCTTCCTCACGGACTGGCTATTTGTGAGGTTCTTAATTGTGTTGCAAATGGAGGTGATGGATGTGTAAAGATTAAAACCAGATGTCAGTCTCTTGATCTTTAAATTGGAAGTTAGTTGTACTATTTTTTTTTTATTAAGTCAGTTTACTTATTTCTTCTTTCAAACGTATGTTCTGTGTTATGCTTTAATAATCGACACTATTTTTTGCCTTGAAAGATGTAAAGACTGATGAGAAATTTTAACAAATTAGAAAATAGATAAGGAAAATTTTGATTAGACATCCTAATTTTTCAGAGAAGAGGAGTAAGTGAATAAATTAATGACAGAATGACAGGATAGGGCCACTGCGCAAACAGCTGAAAAAACCCCCTCAGATTTTTGTGAAGAACTAATTACACTAAGTGAATCACTAAATTATCTGAATTGTATAGAAAAATGAATCAAATTCTTATAAGGAATTTTGTATAATGCATGTTTTTAGTCTCCGGGTATGTTTCATGTGAATAAAACTCTGATTTAAATTTTAGCATCAGTAGCATTTCTATAAAGTCATAGCAAATCCATAGAATGCACAGAACTAGGTCTTGATTTAATTTCTTTACAAATAAAGAAATTATACTCTTTAGATTAAATTATGTATACTAATTAGTTATTATCTTCCCATTCTAAAAATCAAACTTTTCTCTCTGAAATACGTAAGCTGGTTTCTTCATGTTCTAGACATATGAAATATATGCAAAAATGTGAAAGATCTTATCAGACGACAACAGGGGATATTAATTGATTGTATTTGGGAATATGAATTGATTGTAAGACTATTTGGGACAGTAACTGGATGTTTCTGAAAAAAAAAAGTCACCTTAATCTTTGCAAGAACGCCTTCTGAAATACCATATGAGAGTAGTGATTCCTCAACTGGAATTCTGTGGGCAGTGGCAGCAGATGCTACTTAACAAATATAAATTCAAACCTGAATGTATTCAGAAAAGTGTCATTAAGATAACTGGGTGAATAAATCATTTACCTTATGAGATGAGAATCAAAAACTCTTAACCTAGAACCAGCTGCCTAGAAAAGACCTGCTTTTTTATTCCAAACAGTATCTATGCCCATGAAGATGCTTCCAGTTCTCCATCCTCTATAGATAACTACTGTCTCAATTTTAATTAAAAGATCACTTAAAGAATTTATGTGTTTTCAGAATTTTTCAATGCCTTTGATGTATAAATCTGGACCGAAAAAAGAATGAAAATACAGTCTCCCTTTCTAGGGTGCCTTCTCTTATTTACTGCTTCTTCTCCAGTCAGGTGCAACCTCACTCTTGCAGCAGCAGGACACCAAGGCTGATCTATTCACAGCCAAAGTGAGTATATAAAGAGCCAAACTAATGTAGTGCAGGAGCTGAAACTGCTGGAGCTTTGCACATTCATCCTACCGTGATCAACAGGAGGTTTCTTTTGTGTTTGCATTTCAAACACGGCAACCTGAGTTTTCCAGAGTTAAGCTGTCTGCTATATATATATATTCATTGTTCTTTTTCCCTCTGGGAAAAAAGGGGAAGGCCATTTAATTGCAATAACCAGGTTATTACCATTTACCTCTACCATGGATGTATCCCTGATTCTTTTATCTCCAGTCACTATACGAAGAAAAAAATATCCTTTGCTGATGGATCTTGAAATCTAAGGAGTCCCTTTAATGTAAGAAATCTAGATGAGAGTCATTACTTGAATTGCTCACTGCTCAAGTACGATTTAACAGGCAACAGCAGGTATATAAGCATGCCTGAATCTCCAGAGGGAGATGAAGGAGTGGATGGATAACACCACATTCCTGAAATCTCACTCCAGATCAAAAAGTGAGTACTCTTGGGTAATGGTGTGTACTGGGTTCATAAAAGATGATAAAGTGTTTGCACTTCTTAAGTAGGTGTATGAGAAATGATTGTACATCTGAAGTTTGGGAGTGCTGTATTTCAGACACAATTTTTTTAGCATTTACAATTAGGGCTCTTACCTGTTACAAGATGCCTCACAGCAGCTAATAAGCACAGAGATTTGGGTCACCTTTACAGTTAAATCCCCCACCTAATGTTTGGCAAGAAACCTCAGTGAGAAAGGACAATATTGCAAATATATTTATGGAAATCTTCTAATTGTTTATGCATCAAGATAGCACTGGAAAATAAATAAGGATATTCAGGGTTTTTTTCATATGTCACCACAGCTCATATGGGGTAAGTCTTTAGTGGCTGAGCTTTGGAACATTGGCAGAAGAACAAGGGAAACCATGTGAAAAGGATAGCCAAAAATGTCAACTTTAACTTTAGAAGAATAACATGTTCACTCAGAACAGAAAATCCATAAAACAGATACAGAACTAAAATGAAACCAGGAGGACAGCAAGACAGCCTACTTTGTGTATAAAGTGCATAAAGTTGCTAATATTCTGCGTCAAAATTATTCCTGTTTCATGGTCACTTATTGACTGGAAATTAAAGAAAACTGATTTGCTTTCTGCAGATGCTGGATGATTCTGAGAAATCGGTCCACCTCTTTAGGTGCCTGAGTAAGAATAGTAAAGTTTTCCTTTACATGCTTCTATTTTGCACATTTTGCCTGACTTAAGATGTCACAAAGCAATGAACACAAAGGAACCGAGATGTTTTGTATCTCCTTATTCAAAGATGGGGTCACTACAATAGGAAACATTAAGCATTTGGCAATTCAAATCAGGGACTGGAGCTGCAACTCTAGGTGTATTCTGTTAGATGGACTTGCAAACTACTGAGCTGTGCAGACCCTGTGTTCTTCAAAGATGCTTCCCTTAAGGAAAACAACTGATTTTATTTTTTTTTTTAATAATAGGCAGCACTATGAATGATGTTCAAACATGCCAATTATATATAACATATTCATTTTCCTACCTTCTATTCTTCATGTTGCTTTTCATAAGGTGCAGATTTGCTTTTCATAAGGTGCAGATTCTCAAGGAAGAATAAAAAAATATTTTTTAAATTTGCTTCTTTGTCATAACCACTAATTTATATTAGGGAAGGATTCCTTCCTTTATAGTAAGTTGAAACTATTCACATCATGGTCAGAGCACCAGATGTGATTAGACAAGTCATTTCAAGAAAATAATACAATTCTTGTGTTATTTGATGCAAAGTACAATTTTACTGCATTAAAATACAGCTGAAGCATATAATGTAGTATTATAATTCTCTAAATTTGTGACTATGCTCTCTAATTTAAAAAATCCACCGTGCTGCTTTTGAGTTGGACACTAGAAATACTACTTTCTGTCAGTCTTTAATATCGCAAGGGCTAAAGAGTTGAGTGAAACCTATTTCATGTATTTTCGTATGGCCTTGAACACGGCAGCAAGTCCAGGACAAAGAGTGTGAGATAATTTATCCAACTCCAACACTAGAAGAGGTTTTCTGTCGAGGTACAATGGGGTTTTCCTCTTCATTCAAGCTCTTCAAGGGTTTCTACAAATGGCTACAGATGGCAGAAGCTAGGATTTCTGAATAGCTCTGTGATGCCCCACAAACTCAGTTTTGGTGGAACATAAGTCTGGGATATTTGTAAGTGTCACTTAAGAGACTGATAAACCGTGTTTAGCTACCCCTGCTTTCCTGCCTCATCCAGGCAGGACTAGTATGGAACCCTGTCCCCCTGTCCTTGCTACAACACCTCCGTGGAAAGATCAGGTTGGATGGGCCTCTGAGCAACCTGACCTAGCTGAGATGTCCCTGCTCACTGCAGGGGGGTTGATCTAGATGACATTATAAGGTCCCATCTAAACCAAACCATTCTGTGACTCTATTATTCTATAAAGCATAAGAAGAAATTTTCTTCAGTTTATAAGTCTATAAATGAAGTCTTACTAAATGCTGCTGCAAACCCACAGTGCATGTCATTTCAGTGTTAAAAAAGGTAGCAAGTATCAATTAAGTGGAAACATTTTGATTTCTTGTTACTTTAGATCACATTTTAACATAATTTTGAATTTAAATAAAAAATATTTATACCTCTAAGCTTTTTCGAACAGGGCTAGCATCAATGCTATAGATGTCACTAAAAAATATCAAAGGTAACTATTATGGATTTCTAAAATTACAAGAGATTTGGTTTAAAACAAATGTCAGCTTGAAATTTAGTCACTGAAAAATAGTCAAGAGACTAGTCATTTCTGACATATCACTTTTCATTGATTTACTCTACTATTGCAGGATGCTTCTCAGCCATACATATTTTTTACATTTTTTTAGTTCTTTGTGAGAATAACTCCAAAATTATAATAGAAGATACAGTAGACTATCCAGAAAGACTGGAAAACGTACTAGCAAATAAATGAAAATATGTAAAGTAAATAATAGGTTTGAATTTCCTTCCACTGCATTCTTGGGTTTTACTTATTACTTCTTTTTTGTCTTTAATGTCTATAAGGGTTGCTCTATCCTTTATACAATCTCATCTGAAGTAAAATTGACAACAATATTAACCTCTGGCACTTCAATTATTTTCATGTTGTAGCTTTCAAGGTGGTGCCAGAAAGAAATTAAAACTTACTTCAATTAGTCATCATTCCTATTAGTGATTTTGGATTTTAAAATATTGTCAAATAATAATAGGGTAGAGGGACACTCATTCAAAGAAGTGATGATCATGACATACAGAAGTGGAAGATGACTTCACAAAATTTAGTTCTAAACTGAGTCATGCTTTATCGAGCAGACTTTGTGCTGCACTTACTGTAAAAAAATGAGGGCTTGTTTATTGGGGTTTGTTTTGTTTTGGATTGGTTTTTTACAGTTTACCTATGAGAATTATTCTAGAAATATTTTTATCTTGTGCAATTTCAGTAAGAAATTCAGGTATGGAAAAACCTGTCTTTTACACTGATAGAGCTCAACAGTGATTGTGTCCAACCCTTTCAAGGATTGTTAATAGAGCAAAAAGTCTGTCTGCGTCCCCAAGGCTTCCTACGCTCCCAGGAGCTCTGAGAGACATGGCAGAGGAGCAGGTGAATCTGCATTTTGGCCCGTGTGAATGTAAACAGCTGCAATGCAACATCTTAACAACGATCATCCCAATTCCATGTACGTAAAAGAATCATTTTATAACAAAAATAGTTGTGATCTGACTTAAACATCCTTGGGGAGAAGTGAATGGACATGGTCAGACCCAGCCATTCAAGCCATCATGTGATTTTGCAGTACTAAGAATCTGACAAATGTAATCTTTCTGAAAGATTCAGTTAAAACAATAATCATCGAAGTGCCAAATTTAAGAAGACCCTTTCGTCTTAGCTTTTGTTCATCTTACCCTATTTAAAGAGTCTCTGAGCACTTCAGATAATTTTAATGCAGTGGATCAACTAATTTTACTATCATTGAGGCAGCAAGGATGTTACTTCAATAGGTAACTCTTAACCATTTTCAATGGGAGGAATTGTCTAACACACAGTAGGGTTTTCAGTTAAAGATGAGACCTACATGATTATTTCCTGACTGTTCAACAGAGGAAAGGCCTACTGGCATAATGTTAACTTTGAAGGTAAAGACAATTAGATGAAAGGCGCCAGCCTTTGGTTTTCACAATGTAGGTTTCAAGTGTTAGATGAAAGTTCCCAGTGACAGCTGTGGGAATACTTCTACTGTATCAGGATTATTTTGTATCAGTGTGTAAGAACACCAGAGCCATAAGCCAGGTGTAAGAGTGCTATTGGGTAGGTACTATAGCCACAGCAGCACAGAGTTTTGTTTGAGGAAAATAAATTAGGTTTTGTGAAACTCTATCCTTCTCTGGCTGGAAATGCCCAATTCCCACACTATGTTTCTATGTCAGGTGTTCCTACAGACAACTCACAGCTAAAGGACAGCAGGCTGTGGTTTACTATGCCTGGTAGAAACGCAATCACTCCAGAATACTTTGAGGATTCTCTCAGGCTGTCTTCAGTCGATTAACAATTATCTTTAAGAAGGTACTTGTGGAGACAGAACGTTTTAAAGGGAAAAATTGATGAATTATTGATTAGCCTAAGTTTAATTCCTGAAAAAAATATTTAATCAAACACATTATTTTCACTACCTAGAAGATAACATGGAAATAAGAAAAACCAAGCATTTGTTATAACCAAATGACATCTATTCCTCTTTTGAGCTATTTAATGATCTTCTCTACAGTGTCATGTATAGTGACTTCATTAAGATTTCTAACATCTTTCATGAGTAGCTGAAACTGCCATAAGATGAGCATACAGATGGATAGAAGAAAGTTCTGAAGTTCACTGTCAACTTAAAAGAATTTTCTAAGTAGGACTCCACAAAGATCTGGATGGAAGCTACTCAAGAACACTACTGCTAGCAGTTTCATGGAGCACAGACCCTGCTTACACAGTGGGAGTGACTGCAGGCATACTTTATAGTGCTGGGATTCAGTGTGCTCCTAACACTGCAGAAATAACCCTTGAAAAGATAAAACACTGTTCAACGAGGACAAATGCAGAGTCTGACATGTAATTTTTAGCAGGTCAAAGGCTGAGTGTGAACCATGGGTGTAGCACTGTTAAGGAAAGGCAAGTAACACCAGTAGGTATAAATAGTGTAACTGCAAAGCAAATTAAGTGGCTTTTTAAAACTAGTGCTGGCCAGTATTTTTCCTATCTTTGACACAATGGTTCGAAAAAGATTTTGACTAGCAAGGGAAAATCTAAAGGAGAGCAAGGAAAGGGTTCAAGGTCACAGTGATGGCCTCGTTTGAATCTTTGAGTTGTCAGACAGGATGAAAAGAGGGAAAAAATGAATCATTCTCATGTCCACTGTGGATGAAGTGACACAATATCACAGAATTACGGTTGAAAGAAACTTTGACATGTTCTTGCAGGCAACATCATCCTTTCTAAATATTCTGTGTTAACCTTGAGTCATTGGTCTGGGTAGAGAATTATCGTTAGCGGTCACTACTCTGATATTTAGAAACCTCCTTCTCAAGGAAATCAGATCACAGAGAACTCCAATGAAAGAATAAATTCTTATTCAAAGTGAATATATTCTGAAGCCTGCTGTGTGAGAATTATTACCATCCCTTGTTTTGAACATCCCTTGTATGTAATTTCTGACGCTTAGATATTGGCAGGCTAAGAGTGTAGGTAAATAGATTTTTCAAGAAACTTTCAAGAAAATCAATTTTTCCCTTGTTTCTCATTTAAAAAGATGCATATAAGCACTGTCTCTATTATAAATAGTATTTCATATTTTTCAAAATATTAATTTTCTTTCAATTTTTAACATCTTTTAAAAAAAAATCTTAAAGTGTATTAAAATTTACAACCTTCTAAGATTTCCCCTTCCTCCTGAAACTTAGCTGGTTTAACATCTTCTCACAGGATAAATGAAGCATTCTTGTCAGATTCAGTTATAAGTTTCATTTAAAAAGCAATGTGAGAAAACAAAAAAGAGCAAAAGTAACATGCCTGGCAACCTAAACATATATTGCCAAGTCTACTCTGTGCTCTTTTGAACTTTTATAAGATGTGATCTTGAATAGCACAAAGCTTTTTCTTAAAGATCTGAACTGCAGAGAAAGGGTCCCTTCAGAAAAAACTCTTTTGAACTTTATATATTTGAATCAGCTGTTTTATCCGGAAAACTTGTAAGAGCACTTTTGCTACATGAATTTAGAATAAAAATAGCATATTTAATTTAGTGCATAGACGTTGTTGGAAGAGGATTTCTGAAACGACTTTTCTTAAGCTCTCTCTAAACTTTCAAATCTTATAGGACTTAAAAAAATATTTCACATTCCCACAGTTTTAATTGAGCTATACGTACAGTTTTATGGAAAAGGAGAATTTTGAGCATATGTTCAACAGTTCAACATATCAAAGGCAGTTTGGTAAAATTTTGCTTAAGGTTAACAAGCAATACCTCACATATTGTCCTAACTAGAGAAAGAAGCCAGCAGATAACATTTCTGCTGTTGAGAAGACAGTTCTCTGTCATATTCAAATTTAAACACCATTGGGACATTTCTTTGCATCTGTGTTATATCCAATGATTTTTAATAGACTGATTTAAGTGATACACTAAGTTGAATTATTCAGCCAGAAAACACACAGAGCATGTAGTCCACCTTTCTTCCTGTCTCTCCCTGAATTAATTAGGGTTTTAACAAGTGGATGACTTCTAGAAGAAAAACATTTAAAGAGATGGAGAACTCACAATACTCCTAGCAGTCTGTTCCAATGGCTCCTAAGTATTACTACTTAAAAATCTTCACATATTCCTGGATTAAATTTTTCTATCTGTAACTCCTATCGTTTGTCTTTTGTTATGTTTTGGTGAAATACTGAAGAGCTCCTTGTTAAGAAACTTTTCAGTCCCTTAAGATTTAATGTGATCAAATCTCTCCAGAAGCTTTTATTTGATACTCCAAAGAGACAGATTTTGAGTCTTTGACTATAAGCCATGGTTTCCAATACTTTGATTATCCTCCTGGCTCCATTTTAAATCATTTTTCTTTGGGGTATTTACATTCACTTTAGAGAATTGCATCTATCCTAAAACAAGCATGCCTGTTGCTTGTACTTACACTACAAACTATGCCTATAGTGGTAATACAGTGCTCTTCATCCTGACTGAAACACTGAATGTCATTTTTCAGTGTGATGGCAGTGCTAGTCCTGAGTTTAATAGAAAAAAGAGTCTCTTTCTGGAGACTCTGGAGATCTCTTTCTGGAGAATTTATTCCAATAGCCACTTTTTACAGTTTTTCTGTCCAGTCTTTCCCAATTAATCTTATCGTTTCCCTTCAGTGACTAAACTATGTTCCTATAATTCTGAGGTAGATTCTTCAAAAGTATCACACCTTGATATGATGCTCATCTCGCATACAAAATAATGATAAACTCCTGATGACTTCCAGGAGCAGAAAGGAGGAAGCCTAATTACTTTCTTCTCAATATTTCATAATGTATTTATTGAAATCTTACTTTAAAACATGATGTCACCAAAGGATTTATATATTTTGGTCTGCAAAGCATTCATTGAGTTAGTAGATCAGAAAATAACAGTGTTGTATATATACATATAGAAACAGATTTAGATATAGATATGGATATAGATATAGATATATAGATGATGTAGATATAAATACAGATATAGATATACATAGATATATCAATGCAATTAAAACAGCAGCCTTTAAATTCTTAAAATCATCCTATAATTTAAATCACTGTGACTTTAAGCTCTCCATCTTTCGAGGGACAAATGAAATTTCCAATTTGCCTTGGAACCTTTAAAAGTTGTATCTGTGGGAGATTGTGGGAGATGTGAAGGATTTTAGAATAGAGTTTAAATCTGCTATTAATTCAAAGCAGTTTTTCATAAATTATGTCAGTTATACACAGTTCATGGTAATGCCTTTAAATTTCCTCATCACCTCATTAAATAGAGGCATAATTATTCACCAGGTAGAATGGAGAGAAGACATTTTCCTCTAAATATTCTGATCTCACACTAGGCATCAGGTCACTGTAAATACACTTTTCTCATGGAAACAAGTAAAAGATTAAAAATTTCTACAGAGGTTACCATAATTTCAATTTCAGTTTCTCTGGAGGATGATTTACCAGATCAAGAAACAGGAAATAGTTATGTGTTGTCTGAAAAGTCTAAAAGACTTTCCTGTGCATCATACTACGATTTATAACTCTTATGTGATTTTGCAGGGTAAATATTCAGGGGATGTAATGATAATGAGGACCAATCTGTCATTTTGTTAATTGCCTTTCAAACAGATGTAGGCTGCTATTAGGCTGCCATCAGCCTCTTCTTATTCCAGCTAAACAACCCCAGCTTTCCCATGATCTCTTCATAGGTCCAGTGCTCCAGGCTCCTGACCAGCTAGTCATACTCTACTGGATGCTCTTTAGCTCCTTAACATCCTCCTTGTACCAGGGGGCCAAAACATAGATGCAGTAATTTATACCAGTGGGGACTTATTCGGTGTCTTATTCACAATGACAACACAGCTGGCTCATATGCTATCATACATTCCAACACTGAAATAATTAAAATAGAAATCCTAAACAACTGACTACCAGCAAGCAAGTAAATAAATAAATGAACAAATAAATATTTCTGTGCCATTCATTGCTGAAAAAACTACGTTATTAAGGGAGGTGGTGGCTGTACATGGCACAGAAAATAGCATTTTATGGAATCCTTCATTCTGTAATTTGACATTAAATAGCAAGATGAGAACTGGAAAGGGGAACTGAATGACTGCAGGAGCTCCTAGGAAGTCTAGGCTATAAACAGGGATTGTTTTCTCCTGATATAGGGTCTCCATACTCTGTGCTGGCATGGATATGCCTTACTAAGAATATTGACTATAATGTTTATACCTAACTAACAAGTTTTAAGTGAGATTCCAGATTTCACAGCTGAATATTTTTTAGTGCCTCATGAGACACAGTTTAAAATCATACTCTATGTTTTTGAGACACTGGGGTAGATTTCCATTGCTAGTTTGGAACTAACCCATTCCAGCCCTGTGATGATATTGAGAAAAGTAGGAAACCCATTTAAATGACTGAAGAAACTTCTAAGAAGCCCAAGTGGGCTTTGACATAAAGACTAGAGACAGGATAAAATTACTGTCTCTGTTTGCGTGTATCTGATCCCCCAGTAAAGCAACACCTCTAAGCCAGAAGAGTCTCCAGTAGGCAACATGTACCTTTTACAAGCTGCAGCAGTGGAACCCCTTGGAAGCCTTTTCTATCTGTCACCTATAAAGGTTCCCTAGCCAGAGATTCCTAAAGTACGTGTTATGAGTTTGGGGACCATTGATTTTATGAGAATTTTGATATGCAACTCACAAGGTAAAAAAGTACTTTTTCCAGATATACTGTAGTGCATATAATTTGTATTTTTCAGAGAAGAGAAAACAATTAGAACAGATGTTAATTGGAAAGAGGATCCAACCCCAATCTCGGAGATGAAATCTAAGAAAACTGTAGTCTTTCTTGGTGTTTTGTGGTCAATATGCTTGGTAGGAGACTCCTTTCCTTTTAATTTTAATTTCTAAGTGTCCTTGGTGTCAATTCTGCAATTTCCCATTTCTCTGCATCAACAATGATATCTGTCTGTTTTCTTCTTTATTTCAAGGGTTTCTATTCTGAAGTGTTACTTCTTCTGTTACTGCAGCTTACTTCAGCATAGCAATTCAATTGATTGTGTCCTTCAAGTGACTATGCACATTTCGGATTACACTTCTTTGGATTTTTAACCCAAAGTTTTGCAAGATATGTTTAGCATTACATATTATAATAATTTTTAACATCCACTTTTATTATTTCTGTGTGCTTGTTGATTCTCTTTAAGTTATAGCATGTTATGTTATAACACAGAGCCAGGAGAGATGCCCAAATCTACATTTGAAATAGCCCTCTGCTGAGGGCCAGTGTATCATAATTTATTATTATTCAGCTATCCCACATTCTGTCATGTAGCATTGCTTAGAACATTCATTCCAGGATTCTTCTTAGCCTATGGATTACAAAATCACAAAAAAATTTGCAGATCTCCAGAGCCAAAAATGAGTTCAAACTTCCAGAGTTCCCCCTCTTTTATGTTGGTGTCACTTCATTTGAATCAGTGGTGTGATATCCTGGAGAATCAGGACACAAAGGGTTAGTGCAGACTCCAGCTTTATTTAATCTTCATTAGTGATCTGGAGGTGGAAGCAAACAGCTCATTAACGGAATTTGCAGATGCTAATAAATTGAGAGAAGTTATGTACCCTAGGGAAGATTGCAAAATAATAAAAGGGCAAATAGGGGTTTAAAATGTGGACAGAAATAAACAATTTAACTCAGGAGAGCTAATATTAATACAACTGAGAAAATAATTAAAAACACAAATAAGAATGCAAATTAATTCCATACCTTACAGTAAAGAATGAGACATTGCATCAGCAGAAGAATATCTATTCTCTTAGGTATCTTGAGAGGAAAACACAAAACTTAGAATTAGAGCCCATCATCGATGATAGGCAAAATAGACAGGCAAAATGCGTACTTAGAGGCATAATGCGAGATGATTCTGGTTTAGGATTTTCAGTGAACAGATGAGTCTCTAATTCACTATACATGCTCAGTGAATTTCTGCAGGGGATTTTTCATACCTTTGGTTGTCCAAATATTCTGATTTTTTAATCAGTCTGTCAGGAAGTTGACTGGATTTAAACACAATGAAAATTTATATGACAATATGAAGTTTGGAACTTGAGAATGCAAAGACTTTTCATGCCTTTTGACCTTTATAAATTTTTATGAATTAGTAAAGATTAAAAACTGTGTTAAAATAAGGAAATTCAGGATTTGCTGCTATTAAATAAAGAGCAAGTATTACACCCCATTGACCTGGCAGGAAATATTTACAAAGCTATATCAGTCTTTTATTAAGTTTAGAGGTAAATAACACTGCTACTATGGTTTAAACTATATATGCTTGGATATAATCATTAATTTAAATTTCTATCTTTGGACCTCTATAGCTGAAGATAGTGACAGGTCAAAAAAAATCAGTAAAAGCAATAATTATGAGAAAATCGTAGTTGTTTATACCTCTTTTTCATTCTTACATTAGATTCTTTGTTTCCTCACTCTGGGGAATAATATCTCACATGTACAGAGAAATAAAAATTGTGCTGCTTGCTTTGGCTAAATTTAAAGTTAGTCATGAGCTCATGAGGACATAATGCCATTCAGATGTGCGCCTGTGGTTTTGCTAAACATTTCCAAGTATTTTGATAGCTAATCCCTATTCCTTTTATATTTAGAAAGTTAAAATTATAATTAAAAACTTCAGTTTGTGTAGTTCATTGTCCAAACATAATACAGTTCACGGTATACTTAACATGTCTTCCCTCCAGTAATTTCCTACCCATAGCATTTTTTTCCCTTATCTTTTATCCTTATTTATTTGTTTAATGTTCATATCAAACCAGAAAATATTCCCTTTCTATTCCCAATACAACCATTCTTCTTGCTCTTCTGCCTTCCTTTTGTTAGAGTGATATTTACTGCAGTAGCACTTCCTCTTCTTTTCCATTCCTTCTCTAATTGCATTGAGGACTATTTGGAATGATTCTCTGTCTCTAAAGGCTCTTTAAGATCAGATTAGTTGATCATCTCGTCATTTTTGCAGTCCCTTAGTTGGTGGTGGCCTAGAGCTTCTCATTTTGTGCTTCAGTTAATACGATGTTCTCCTGTCATTGCCACTCAAGCATATGTATCGCAGCTGTGAAGCTGCAGTACATGCAAGTTTTGGCAGTTATCAAGCTTGCTTTGTGTTTGAGGCAGATGAGATAAAAAAGAGCTGTAGCATCCTGAGACACAAATGATCACATATGGGGGAGAAGGAAAGAAAATAAAGACTGTGTAGGCTTTGACCTCAAGTGCACATTTTTGTGTGACTCGTTGCCTAATGATACACATCTGTGAAATCAGCATTGTATGCCCTCTAAAAAAGGGCAGTTCAATTTGTTGATGTTATTGTGGACTGACAGAGCATAATCTGATCAGTATTTGTAAAGCACAATCGAACTCAAGAAAAATGAGGAATACTGGAAATACGTAGGCTTTGCAGACAGGCAGAGGCGGATGAGCAATGGAATGGAATTTCAGCTAATATGTGTGGTATGTCTGGAATCCCTATCTGAGATATAGTATTAAAATTGAATTTCCCACAAGAAATATAGGACCATCAGAGAAACACCATTGGCAGCATGAGAAAAAAAAAAATAGTTATTGCTTTCATTCTGTTATTTATCTGCTTTACAAGCATAAATCAGTCATTATGCTTTAACACAAAATAGTTAACATGTTGCTTTCTCCTATGCAATTCCTCAGGTATCTAGTGAGACAATCTTCTAGGCTGTCAAACACACATACCTTGGAACTGCACACCCATACATTTAGGGCCAGCTTCGCTGTCTTTCAGCAAATGCAGCCCTCTCATTCATCACACTAGGTCAGGTCACCAGACTAGTGCTGGTGGGCTTGCTTGGCCGGCTTCCCTGTGTGGCAGCTGCAGAGTGCTGACTGTGATTAATCATGTTGCAGTTACAGTGCTATATTAATTGTTTTGCTGCACAGACAAAAAGAAAAGCTTTCAGAATTGTTAGGTCTCTAACAAGACAGAAGTTGCCACTTCAGCTTCTCCGAATCAGTGTCAAAACACTGAGAAATAGTATTAATCTCTTATTTTCTCTCATGATTATGATTCAGACTACTGAGGATCAAGGAGTATCTTCCAGTCAAATGAGCTAGCATTGTTTTTAAGACTGTAAAATAAATTAATAATTAGGAAATCTTAAGATTTATGTTTAATTTAAGGTTTCGTATTTTCCCTAAAAATGTTTCTCTTTTAAGCTTTTGTGATCAATAGCTTTTGCAGTTTGTACAAAACTCAAAGCCCATTTGTCTGAAACCCCTTTTTTTCCCCTCTCTTTTGGCAGTAATTGAAAAGAAAATCCATAGTTTTTACATTTTTAAATAAAAATATGGTTTGGGATTTGATTAGGAATCTAAAGGATGTATTTCCCTTTTGTCCCAAGGGCTGAGCCCAATTCTCCTCACAGCTAAACTCAGGCTCGTGTCTGTGGCTAGTTTATGGCCAGAGTGCTTAGTACCATTCTGGTGTACCAAGTTCTGTCTTGTTCATTGTTTTCAAAGTCCATCCTGAGGCTTTAGTTTGTGATTTCACATCAGAGTTTAGTAAGCCTAAGACTTTTTCCCTACCAAAAAATTCAACAGTTTCTTGGATTCTCATCCTCAACCACAGAGTCCTCACGTCTTTCTCAGTGCTGTTTATCTGATACATGGTGGGTGAACCGATGATCAGAAATTATCCACTTGAGTGCTGGAGGGAGGGAATGGTGTTTCTTTACTGATATCTTAATTAGTTCACTGTGGAGAAAAAGAAATTCCCTCATTGACAGAAAGCCAACAGACATGTATGGTGAGAAGGTGTTGCATAGGAGAGGACAAAAATCTGTTCTGACAGAAGAAAGCATGAAACTCACCTTTAACATCTGGTCCACAGTTTGCTGGGTTAAATGAAATTGTTCCCATTGTGTTGGAATTCCAGTAAATTCTGAGTCATTTATTGATTTTTATAGTGTCCTCCTAGTTTTACTTATAATACTCGTATCTGAATGCTCCACACGGGTGTGAAAATCAAATACACTTTATTTTACTGCCTATCATGCTTTTAGTTCAGCATTTTCCAGGCAAATCATCACTGAATTCTTGCCTGTAAAACTGTAAGTGTCTCTGTTGAAGACAAGGAAGTCATGGTGCTGCAGAAGTGGACTGAGGAAAACATCAGAGCGGTGGTTCTTGATTGGATAATATCCCCCTTGGGTCTAGCTGAGGATGGGGTGACATGGTAATGAAGAGCTATGCAGCTCCTTTTTCCATTCTGTGTGGAAGCTTCTAGACCAAACAAGTTTCCTGTAACCCAGAAAAGTTATTCTCTACTCAATGTCTCCATTCAAAACAAACAAATAGAAAATCAAAACAAACTGAAACAAGACAAATTAAATGCATATGTTGTTCTTCATATCCACTGTGAAAAGCTATCTGTTCTTTGAGAAGCAAACTGCAGAGAGGCTAAAGGTTCCACTAGGTTTATCTGCACTGGTTTATGATATTAGTACCTTTGGCTGTGTGCCTTGCCTCTCTGCTCACGCCAAATATACTATAACAGCTGCCTTCTCCTCATAAAAATTCCTTCATAGGTTTGTTTTTTATCATTACTCTGCTGCCTTTCATTACTTGCATTAATATGTTGATCCATGAACTTGAGTGACTCAGGTAACAAAGCGTGCTTCCTTCTACCCCTCCTGCTGTAAGCCAGTCAATTCTGATAAAACAGATAAAAAGTGCATATCATGTTTTATCATGTAACCGTTAAAGCCATTGGTGAACATCTGTCAGAGTGCTAAGAAAAAGAGCAAGAAGCCATGCTCTCAGCATGGTTTGGAAAAAGAAGGAATTCTGAGGCCAAATTTTAGTCTTAGAATGCTGAAAAAAAGAAGCTATTTCAGATATTTTTTCCATCTCATTCCTCTCAAGGTTTCCCCAAACTATTTTTTTTAATGTAAAAAGGCTACGTGTTGGAAGAAATCAGTCTGTTATCAACTTGTCCACATAAGGTCATGAACTTCAACTTTTAGGTCAAAGAAAGGAATCAAAACTTTGTTCCCACAAAAGTCACCATGAGACTACCAGGCACACTGACAAAGGGTTTATTTTTTATTCAGTACCAGCTAATTGTATGTGATGGTACATATTTCAGTGCATCATACAAAACCAAGCAGAAAAAAGTCTCATAGTGAGGCAATCAGAATATAATGCAGTATCATTTGTCATGCACACTTCACATTTTTTTTGTGTGGTAGGTCTAGTACATGTGAAGAGCTGGAATGTTTTAACACATCCTTTTAGAAACTGGGGTAGAAATAAAAGCTATGCAGGCAGATAAAAGTGATAAATAGAACACACCAAATTTTCCAATACCTCGGCTCTGAACCTGTGCCATCTGGTTTTAAGGATAAATAATTCAGGAGAAGGAGTATCTAAGAGTGACCTAAGAGTAAGAGGGATCTCCTGGTCGAAATACATTTGGTGTCTCTCCTGCTGACAGGGGAAATAAAGTGAAGACAAAAACGGGGTGTACGGCTGAAACAGCAGCACTTTGATCTTGGACTGTGCTTTTACACAGCTCTGCACCTTCAGAGCCTGGCATATGTTAAATGATCTCTTATGTTTCTCCATCTACATGTGGGGAAAAATGTTGCTACAGAGGAGTACAGGGCAAAGAAACTCAACACTGAATTTCAAAATTTACATACAGAGAACCCTTTAATCCAGTCATGGTCATGATTAAATATCTTCCCCCGTAAACCTTTATTATTCTTAATGAGCAAGAGTTTCAACAATTACTGAGCTGTAAGTGCGTGTTAAAGCTTCCCAACCCCTATCTACATATCTAAGATTAGTCAGAGAATTTCACAAAAAGTTTCTAGTGTCCAAAAGAATCTATTTTAATTTTATGAATGATAGTTTGTGGGGCTTGTAAAACAACTATAGATTTATGTTTTTTCTAACTTTTTTTTTTAATGACAGTTATATTCAACAGACACTGGAATGGAGTGCATCTTACAGGAAAATCAGAAAATTTGTGAAAATATTTGTCCTCCTGTCTTCATTGAAACTTGCATTGGCAACATAACCCAGTGGTGGAAACGTGAAATGGTGGTAACAATCAGTAATGAAGGCAATGAGGGACAAACTTTTCCACTTTTTTTCTTTGGAATGCTTGAAGGCATTACAGATTGTTACAAAGCTTCCTGCTGAAACCCTCACCAGCTAAAAAATGTTAGCGCTGCCTTGATCCTTCAGTTTAATTTTCTAAATCCTTGAGTGGATGTGCCAGCTACTCTGCTTCACCTAGATCACAGGGGGTATGTGGGTGACTGTAACCAAAACAGTTCTCTAATTCTGTAGCCAAGGTTATTTCAGCTTAGAGAGGATGAGCTCCAACTGAACTCACTCCTGAACTCTTGCACTGCAGCAAGTTCTAGCACGGACAAGCACTTTTCCCTTTCGCTTTTCCATATTTGACTGTACTTTTAGTGTTGCAAGGGGAGGGCACAGAAGCAGTTATTCCATCTCTGCCTGCTGGCTACCACTCTGTAGCTCCCAGCCTGACCCATGTTCCTCCCTGCCTCCTGTTTTCAGGAGGAAGGCAAGAAGCCTTTCCCTGTAAACAACTGGTAAAGAACTAGCACAGATTTTCCTCTCTGAAGTACTATTCATACTTTCCTATGTATTTTCACTCTTATTTATTTTCTTAACAAGAGACTGCCTGCATAAAGAGTGAGGCAATCATATTTCCTGTTAGGAACGTTTGGAGTTTAATTCAAATATCTGTTCCGGTTTTGTTATGTGTGTTTATTTTCGGAGAGCTAAGTGGCAATCATGAAAGGAAACTAACCCACACCTGCCTATCTTCCCAATTCCCATTCAATGATTTAATTTCACCAGTATCTCGATGTCTCATTGTTCTCAGTACTTCTGAAAAACACCAGTATACAACTTCAGGTACTCCATATCCCAGTATTATTTTAGCTTATCTTAGCTACAGAAGATTGATTTCAAAATAAGACACTCATTAACGTCTTGTACCTTCTTTTCACTTACATATTAGTTGGGTCAGCAGTTTTAGAAGAACTGCAGCTTTATTCATGAATGTGTTTGTCGTCATTTTGACTACACTAAACTTGGCGTCAAATTGCTCATCAGCCTCCGAAAGGCTTGCTCTGGTGGTAGGAGAATAATCAAATTGTCAACAAAGATCAGTAAATTAATGTTAATATTTCCTGTTTGAATTATCTAGTTCCTCAAATCCTATTCATAGAACAAGGAGAAGGACTTAATGGAAGATGCCAAAAGAGCCTGATTAGAATTTATATATTGCAACAAGCTTACAAAAGTTGTTACAAAAATGAATCCCTAAATGTTTTAAAGTATTCATCTACCTACTAGCTAACGTGCTACCCAAGATTCAGCCATTCCCAAAAAAAGTCTTCTGTCTCACTGGCATGAAGTCTTTTTCTTCCCTTTCTTTGCCTTCTCCTGTTTTCTGATTAATTTTATAATTTTCATTTAAATCTTTTTATATACTTAGATATATTACTAATGTACCTTTTCAGTGCTTGGCTTTGGTATGGTATCTCCAGATGAGGTATTCTTTTTTCCACTCTTATATATTTTTTGCAGGCATAGAAAAAGTTAGAGGCAGACATTTTTGTGAAAAAAGTGAGGATAGAGGTTGTACAAATATTATCTTTCCTGCTATTTCTGATATGCCAAAGATTTTGATTTTATTGAAAATTTGATTCCCTCAGTATGCCCACTTTATCCCAGAGTCTTTAAGTATATTTGTGCTGTATGTACTGGTTTTAAAACAGAGTACCTAAAACAAGACCAAAGGCTGGCTCTGCAGCTGTAATACAAGGTAACTACTCTACACAGGACTAATGCCTCAGACATAAATACTGAAAATATTGGCATCCACACATCCTTTCTCTGTCTTCCATTTACCTCTATTGAAAAATTGCTACCCTTCAAAGTGTGCATGTCTATGCCAGGAAGTATCACTTGGAATGGGAAGGGACAGTAAGTAGGAGCAAGACAGTCATTCATTACCCTCTTGAAAATAAGAGGTTTTTACAAATTACCTAGATGTAGTTACACAGTCAGATAAGTGTTGATGCTACAAAAGTCTAAAAAAAATCTGCACTATTTCCTCACATGGAAAGGAATTTCAAGATTTTTTCAAAATAAAACAAATAAATCCAGTTGTGGAGATATTTTTCATGACAACAGTTAATTGTTTTCCTTGCTGATTTTTTTTTTGTTTTATTTTGTATTTTATTTTTAGAAAAGGAGCATGGATTTTTCCAGTGCACTACTTTCTACAGGGGGACAGGGCAGGACAGCTGTTGTTAACTATTCACAGCAGAAGGAAAGCTGATACTGGGAACCAGCTTCTCTACTGCCCAGAAACAGTCTGCAGGCTGCTGTAGGACCCCTGCAGGAGTTCAGCCTCTGCTGGAGAACTGTTGCTGGTGAAGCAGAGATTGACTGAATCTTGTCACTGAAGAGGCAGAAACAAATGGAGAGTCACCACTGAATTAGTATTTGCAACTAATCCTGATGTGTTAGGGCTGATGAACCTGTAATGCTGCATGCACAAGGTCTCTGAAGAAACCTTCCCAGCATGTAACATGCTTGACATGCAATTGCCATCTCTGGTGACACGTTGTCATAAAAAGGGTGGGGTGGATGGGAAGGCTGGCAATGTGTCTTCTTGCCATGTATTATTCTACCTGATGAGGATATAGTTCTTCTGATTATGCTTTACAATAGTCTTTACTTTAAAGAGAAGTTCTGTCAGCTACATTTGGACTTTCAAGCTCTCATTCTGTTCTTACTACTCAATGGATAGTATTTTCCAAAAGCTACCTCAATGGCATGGGGGTATAGAGATTTTTGCATACCAAGAAATTGTGTGGCTTGGGTTCATTTGTGCTGAATAGGAACGAGTAAAACTCACTCCTGTGATTGTAACTGTTGCATTTTATGCTTATTTAATTCAGGAAGAAGTCTGAAGATCCTCTGAAAAAAAGAATATTCTAGAATTAAGGATGATTATGAAAGGAAGGAAGGAGGAAGTGAGGGGCATCTGAAGGCAGTATGGAGGTCAATGTCTGTTAGAGCTCTGTCTCAAGCAGAATTGTCTACAGAAAATATGATGTTAGCAGAATCTCAACAGTTAATACTAAAGATCATTATTCCTTAGAACTTCTGGCAGAATTTAGTAAATGATCCATTTATAAAGTGGGGAGACACATTTTAAATTTTGCTCAGGGTTCTCTGTCAAACAGTTCTGTTCAGACTAAAGTGCTGTGACCTTGAATTGTCATTCAAACATTGGGTGCATAATGCTTTTCTCAGGTAGCAAGATGCTTAACGCCCAACTTGTTTGATAAGGTGATAAATTCTACTTCAAGTATATATTTTCTTTTTTTCAAACAGTATTCAGTGTATAATATTTTTTACAAAACTGGGGGGAAGATGCAGTTGGTGATCATCAAATATTCATATACCAGAGGTTCTGGAAAAATAATTACATAAAAGTGGAGCATTAAATATAGTATATCCCACATAAAACAAATAGTATTTTAATTATATTGGAAAAGCAGCTATAAGCTAAAATAAACATGCAACAGCCTAACTGGAAAAAAAAAAAAAAAAGGAATACCGGGGTACCTGATTTTCCACAGAGTTATTCCAGATTCAAATCAACATAATTCACACCAAAATCTGGTACCAAAACCTGATATAAAGTTAAATGGAATTTGCTTCTTAAAAGCACATCAAGAAAAATAAGAGGGAAAAGCGGTCTTCTGATAATATTCAGACATTGTCATATATAGTTTTTTGAATGTGTGCTGACAATACCAAATCAATACTTTAACCAGTATTAATCAAAAAATCCTGATGTTACTGGTAAGCAAAATAATATTTTGTGTATTTAAATTAAGTAGAAGTTAAGCTCAGTTTTCAATCTGTAAAGGACACGATGAATGTTGTAAAGTGTACTTGTTTGTTTCTTTCACACTGTTCAGCATTCACCAGAAATATGCCATCTTAGATCCATGGGATAAATGCGATTCATAGATCCACGGATCATAGTGGAAGGTTTTCTTTCAGGTTAGTGGCTTTTTTGGGTTGACAAATTAATTGTTTTCTGTGTGATAGAAGATGTGTGCTTACACTAAGCAAAAGAAGGTGAGTAAGTAACTTACTGACTTTCTTACTTCGGAATGGATGCAAATTTCTAAGTTTAGAGAAATTATGTAGGCAATGTGTAACAAAAAAAACCAGTTCTAGTTCCTCATTTGAGTAACTTAGAGTATAAATGTGGAAGTACTATACCATACACACCTTTGAGTCAACAGCTAAGTTATGTTATACATTATTAAATACATTTAATTGAAGTAAATAAGAATCCTTGGCTGAATATTATTCAAATTCCAACACTTGACAGGAAGGACATGCTGAGATTTTAAGAAGATATTTAGACAGTTCACTCTGGCTAACTGCAAGGATCAGTCTGACACTTCAATCAGTTTCTAATCTAGCCCTATTATCAAATGAAGGGAAAAAATAGGGGTAGATTAGAAACTGTTTTCAAACAACAATTATTTCAATAGACTTAAATGAAAGAATTTTATGAATGTTATATCATTTACACACTGTACTTAGTATACGGATGCCACCAATTTTCCTTTATTGCCAAAAAAACAAAATGAGGGAGTTTTCAATCCATACAGAAAGACTTGCGATGAGTAATGTGGCTTAAAACCAGCAAGTTTTAAAGTATGTTTGTTTTACTTACTGTCAAAAAAATGTGGTAGTGTTAAGAAGTGCCAGTGCTCCCAAGATGTCTGGGGTGAAATCTTGAACCTACTGAGATGAACAGGAATTTTGTCCTTAACTTCACTGACTTAAGCTTATACGTGTTAATGTGTCAGAACAGAATAGAACATTAAAAGCATAAAATCTCAGTTGCCTTGGGAGTTATCTCAGTACAAATCTAAGAAATAAGTTGAGTAAATAGAAGCAAGAAGTTCTTTACCAGAAGATATGTACCCACAAGACATAGAAATCTGAAGACTAATAATTTTGCTATTTCCCATACCTACATCATATTCAAGTAGCAGAGATAGAAGTAATTTATTTCTAAATATACCCAGCGAGAATATTAGCTTCTAATAACTATGATTCCAGTAGATTTTCATTGTCTGCATTGAAACTATGCTAATATTTTATTTGCACCATTCAAAATATATTACAGTAATGTTAACCAAAGTCTCAACTTTTCATCACAGCCATTGTAAGAAACAATAGACAGGTCCACGAAGGAACAGGTTTAATTTACATAGGGATTGAAGGTTATGACTCGAGCTTAGAATATCTTAACATCCCCAGTAGCAATGTCTCCTGAATTATGTGAAAAGAAATATTTAGTTAGGACTGTATAGGTTTAAAAATTGAACACCTAGGTTATATTTTGTTTTGTTTAAAGATTAGTCTTAATGTTCCATAGATGTAAAATAGTGTTTAAAATTGGGAAAAAAAATTGAGTTCCATGTGATACACATTTTTCTGCAGCAATAGACATACCATAAGTAATGGATTTATGTCCAATGCCTTGCACTGAAGCAATACTTGACAGAGATAAATCAGCCTGAGAAAACTGAAAAAAGCATGAATCAAAAGAAAGGGGAAAAAGAGAAGGTATTAAGACCAGACAAGTATAAAAATAACTAAGTTAACTGAATAAACATTATGAAAACAAAATATAGCCAAGGGAATAGTAAGGAAGTAGCATAAATACTTCAAAGCAAGTCTTATTTTCATGAAAAACAATATTATGATTAGTCTCAGTTTTCTAGCCTAAAGGTATTTTTCTAAAATTCTTTTGTACATTATTCATATTCTTAGTATAAAGAAACATGTTGGCTCTGTGATGATTGGTAGCAGGATAACAACAGAAAGAGCTGCTTTGCTTTCTGCTTTGCATTCTTTCTTGGGCTCGAATGGTAAAGTGGCAATGGAATTTGGCACTCAAGTGTCTACCTTCAGTCTCACAGCTAGAATTTGATTCCCAGCATTCACAGCATCTTTTGAAAATGATGAGTCAGACAGATGCTGGCAGACTTCCAGATCATGGTTACATGTGTGAAAGGACACTGCTTTTCTTTTAAAGAAGGGAAAAAAGGAAAAAAATCTCGGATGAGTAGCCATAGTTTTGTGCCCAGAGAGAAGAAGGATGAACTGAATTTGCATTAGAAACACTTGCACCCAATTAGGGAGTAGAGGAATATACAGTACCCATAAGAATACATCTCTTACATTTCAAATTCTTGAGAGCAGGGGAGGAAACAAAGTTTGTAATGATGGTTTTCATTTTAAGCAAATGTTTTGTAAGATTGAAAACAGTCCTTAAAAAAATATATATATATAAAAAATGAAAGAAATCTGTATCTTGAAACTCACTTTTCACCTTTCACCAAGTATCAATTAACACAAAAAAATTGATCTCAGACACATTTTTCTTCATTGAAACCTACATGAGCTGGAGATATGATGTGAATCTTGTCACAGGAAGGAACAAGTGAAGACCTTCAGGCCATGGCAGAGGTTGAAAATTACCTGTGCCACCAGCAGGGCACCTTGCTTAGAAAACCAAGGATTGAGGTGTGGAACCTGGGTCCTACCTGGATTCCAAAACTCCCCCAGATTCAGGAAAAGTTGGTTATGATATCTTTCATTTAAACCAAAGCCCCTAATTTCTAATGAATTAGAGAAAGCGGTAAAGGGTTTTGCTTCACTTCATGCCACACACAAGGGTGACCTCTTCTGGTCAAGGACAAAACTGCTGACCATTCCCCACTGAGTTTGCAACCTCTTTTTTCAGCGTAAGTGAAATTACTTCCCTCTGAAAGGAAGTACCCAAAACTTCCCAAACATTGGGACTTTATTCATCAGAAAGAGAAAAAATTATAATGTGCCTGCTGTATCAATCTGAAGTTTGTGACGATTTATAGGTATTTACGGTACATTTTAAGTTACTCCAACAGACTACCTGGTTCTATGATTGCCGCTTTTAACTCTGCGAAAGTTCAGAGTGAAAATCTGCAAGAAAAAAAAAATAGCGCTTATTCATTAATTTTATTTGCAGATGGAATGGATGCAACTGCATACACAAATATAAATTCCTGTATGTATTTCCAAAGGAGGTGGCTTTGTCAGTAACTGCTGCTGAACGTGGCTGGAAGGAACTTTAGGACCATTCCCAAAGGGCATCATAGGCCAAAAAGTGTTGGATGAGAACCCAGAAGACTAAAGTGAAATTCTGACCAGCAGAGGTATCAATGAGTGTTTTGTAATCAGGCTCAGAAACACTACAGTTCATCCTTAAGTCTTAAAAAAAAATATTAATATTTGAAACTCTTATAAGTGTATAATACCACGTGTGCTGGAAAATTATTTCATTTAAACATTAAAAGAATAATATTTATTATTTTAATAGTTGTAACTTACATAGATTTTCTCAGCAGAAGTGTTTAAAAGTTTCTGCAAAGCAGTGACGTGAATAAACTTGCAAATGATCAGTTTCAAATAACTTTGAAAAATGACTATCTTCTTTTGCTATTCAGATGAAAATACAGACATTAAGTCTTTGTTATGGTTGGTGGTTACCAAAAGACATACATAAAATACATGAAAGGCTGCTTAAATATTTTCAGTGCATTGACTGAGTCTTCTTAAATATTGTAGCTGTTACAACAGATGAAGTTCCATCTGTGGTTGGTAGTAATGCAAGTTTAATTCAATACTGTGTTAAAGTCATTCTCTTGATGGAATTTCAATTTACCAGGCACTAAAAGGGCCCTTTTCCCAGAGAAGGTTAGAAATTTTTTCTTGGGAGTGGTGAAACCTGTGAATACCATTGCTGCCCTTTTAATAACAGATATTTTATGACATCAGTTCTCGAATTCTGAGTTCCTGAGACACAGAAGTAGCAAAAAAATAAACTAATTCTTTATTCTCAATTGCTTTTTGAAATATTCTTTGCAAAACACATCTGTCCTTGTCTCAGGAAGATTGATTGGAAGAGACAATCCACCATTCAGGAACTTTGTGTATAAACATCTTGATTATTTCTAAAATTTTATTTAATACCTCATTGGTTTAAGCTTAAAAATTAACCTAATAGGAAATATCAATGTTGTGATGTTAACTGGGGGCCTAAAATTGTACTTGAGGAAAAATGCTTGATCTTCTCCTCAGCTGAAAACTGCTTTTAGAAGTCACCCACAGATGAATATATCTGAATTTCCAAGAGGTACAAAGAAGACAGGTTTCAGTGTAGATCCCTTCCAGGAAAAGGTTTGATCTTAACAAACTTAGATTATTCAGTGCTGTGAACTTCAGCCCAGCTTGGACACAGATAACAGAATTGTATAACTGTAATTTTATTGATTTAATTCATCTAGAATTTCTCTTTGTGGTTGAAAAGGAGCTCTAAATGTATAAGGGAAGATTTGGTCACTGGGAGTTAAAATGCTTTACTTTATTGAGGAAACATCTGGAAAACTTAGATATTTTCATATATGATGTTGGCAACATCAAAGCAGAACTCCAAGCATATTCAGATATAATTGAGAAGTCATTGAAAATCTTTCCATTATAACTTCTAAACTTCCCCAGCTGCTAAGAAAAACACTGTCACACTGCCACTGGCAGTCACACACAGACCTGTTTGAGGACTCTGACTCATACAATTCAAGTGGCTGGGAATCTTGCTGCTGCCACAGGAAACAGGCAATTTCCAGGATACCTCTATTCAGGGCAAAAGCCTTTGTTAAACACTTGGCTTTTTGATTGAAAATATGGAGCATGGTGGGATTAAAGAAAATCAATTCAGTCACCCAAATGAACTCTTGTAAATTTGCAGCTCATTGCCTGGTTCCTCCTGTTTCTCCAGGGAGAAGAGAGACTGGGGAGCATTGCCATTGTTGTCAGCTTTTGGTTCGATTTTCTCACGTGAAATAATTCATCACATTTAACACTGAGAAATAACTAATAGCTAAGATGAGTGTATATGTGTGGCTGTTGAAAGGAAATACTTTGAAATACTGCCTTGAAATACTGCTTTCTTTTTTGATATTCAACAGCAGAAATCCCAGGAACAGTCTGAGAAATGCCTCTTCACACTGAAGGGTTAAATTTTCAGTATGTACTATCAAAAATATTTATTAGTGCTATTGTACTGTCTGTTGTCTGGTTTTGATGTGTAGCTGCAGATCCATTTTTTGTGATGGTTTCTACCTATTTTTGAAATTTCAATTGACCACTTGGCCATAGAAAATAGAAAAACATGGACAAATCGTATGGAGGAAATATAGTAAGAATTCTGAGATGCTGCAGAATTCATGAATATACTAGCAATCTTACTTAACTTCAGGTCTTATTATCCTGTATCTGAATTTCTGTTAAGTAATGCAAGCAAAAATTCACAATTAAGAACCGGGGTTTTTTTTGTTAAAAAACAAATGCACATATAAAATGGGGCAGGGTGCTAGAGTATTTTCAAAGCTCAGAGTTTCTATCACAGCTGGATACCTCATCAGTGATAATTCATCAATTTAGAATAAAATTTACTGAGAGTTTTACAGGTTATTTTATAAGAAGAGGAGTCAGTCACTTTTCATCATATCAGACAATCATATTACTGGGGCTTGGGTTTCTTTTTCAGACAAGGTAGGACTGATGAGCTTTAGAGTTCCTCCACTAACAGATGGTTATATCATAACCTCAGTATATCAGATGGGTCAGCCAATGCTATGCAGGTAAAAGTGCCTACTCATAGTCCCTTCCAGAAAACTGCAAGCTCTGCCTGAAGATTTCAAATTAACTATATACTAGAATAAAGAGAACTGTGGGTTTAGTTCATCACTAGACATTTTGGGCAACAGATTTCAGGTCAGAAGCCAGGTCAGCATCCATTCCTCAGATTTGTGTTTCCACAGATAATTAGGTATCTCATGCCATAAATCAGATGAAAGATCAAATTCTAATACATACAGGAAACCAAGAGTTATACTTAAAAGTCTTCTACCATCCTGACTAGGATTTCCCTTACCAAAAGAAAGACTTAGCTTCTGACATCAAATCTGGAACCTACACCATTGACTTAATATCTACAATTTCAGTGATCTGTTCATGCCTCAAGGTTAGCTTGCCACAGCCATTTTAAAGACAGGTAGATGCACACATAGTCATTACCTGTCAAGATTATCCTCTAATGTCCTTTTAGAAGTAAACATTCTAGTCTGATACTCTTCCTTAGATTCTTACAAATAATTTTGATCTTGCTTCTTTTTCTGCCTATTTTTAACAAGGCCAGTCATGGACACGATTTGCTGATACAGCTAGAAAAGGGACATCTTGAATTCTAAACTTCAGATATGGCAGTAATCTAACTATAAAAGATCCTTGATAACTAGTAACTAATTCCCAAAGTTCAGATAGTGCTACTGTGTCATGGGAAGGGAGCCTCTCTCATCTACCACCATCCCCAGTCCTTGTCTTTATCAGTACTAAGCTGCTTCAATCCTCTCCCTCCCAGAGGAAAGGAAAAGAAACCTACCCCAGTCATAAACATATACATAAGTTTCTATGACTTTTGGGGCTGGAAACCCATCAGCCCTGGATGATTCCCAGCACCTGTGCATGATTTCCTTACAAAATGGGACCAGCTGCCTGTTTAAGGGCCCCAGAACTCCCATGCTCTGTAATACTGGAGTGGGGGAGAAAGAAATTTCTTAAATTTTACTTAAGAGGGCTCTGGAGTGGAAGATAAATTAGAGCTTATGGACTCATGAACAGGAGGTTAAGCTGAAGGCAGAAATAGAGCAAAGGCAAAGTTGGGAGGGAGTAATGGGATCTACTGTAAATCAGGAAAGAACAGTAAAAAAAAAAGAACAACAAGGCTAAAGAAAAACAAGTATTCTGGAGAAGATGTAAAACATAGGTAGGAAGGAAAACAAGACTAGCTGTGCACTCATAAGGGAAGAGGCATGAGGTACAGTAGAAAAATTAAGACTATAATTAATATGAACCTGGGCAAGGATATAAAGGTGAAAAAAATCACTTCTGCTTATAAACAAGTAAAATAAAATCCCAGATGTTGAATTACTAAGTTATATTTACTAGGTGTATAGTGAAAACTGTAAGAACTTACTTGTAAGGAGGAGCCAACTTTAGAAATTATTTCAAAAGTAGGGTTTGGATATGGTAGACCACAACAGCTGTTCAGAAGCCATTACAGTCCATTGTGCAAATTTTTCTTAGTTCAGTGCTTATTGGCTTAATAGAGTGCTCAGCAGGAATCCTTATGGTCCCCTCTATTAATCTAGCTGTCAGCCCTGCACAAATTCCATACTTAAAAAAATATCCCCAGCCCCACCCCCTTAACCCCCCTACACTTACAGCATGACAGGAATGCAGAGGGAGTCAGACCCACTCTTCTAAAAACAGAAGGAGGTTGTACGGTGAAGATACTGTGCATTGCAGGGGTAATGGGAGAAAGAGGCACATTGCTGTTCTTGGCTTCCTCTCATTCCCTTTTCCTTTATCTAAGCACCTTATTTTTCTCAGACTCTCTGCTTTTTTTCACAGAACCAGGGTTTTTATCTCTTCTAAAGTTTAAGACATCTGTCCCTCATCACATTCAAAACACAAAGGATACAGAGTTCTACTCTTCACTCATCCCTATCTGCATCTCCCACTCAAAATGATCATATAAGTAGAGCTTCTAGCCCAAGGTCTGACAGATATATTCTTGATGTTTGTCTGCACGAAAGGCATTTCTAGAAGGATTACTGCAGGAGGGGATATAATTTTTCCCTCTGCAGTCAAAGCAGAGTGTATTAACTTGTTTTTTAAGCTTTTGGAATGATACTTCCTAGGCAATGTCCATCTACAAGTCAGTAAGTACAGTTGCCTCAAATAGCTAGAGGAAAGATTGCATTGAAACTGCATGGGATTTTTTCTAAAAATATCTTCGTTATCCAGTATATGCAAAATAGATCCTGAAACATCATTAATTTTATGTTTTCGCTTCATTCCTGTGCATGATAAATTGTCAGAGAATTTTTCTTCCAAATTAAGTAAGCTTTGATTTATCTTTGAACTAGATTCCAGGCTGGGGTAAATTCTTCCTAATTGAATTGTAGTCCCTAGAAAGCTGCAGAGAGGTGTTGACATAACCTTAATCACTGTGGTTCTGACAATTTGTTTAACACAGCTGTATGTTTTGGAATAGTGAATTTAGAGAAAAAAATCTGTGCATATTGCTCTCCACAAAGCACATGAAGGTCTGAAGACTACATGTAATAGTTACTGCAAAATACTTAACTTTCATCTGGAGGCGATCAGTCCTCTTTATGTAACACATATTGAAGTTTGCAATCTATCTCATCCTTCTTTAGAAGCAGAATTTTGGTATCATTGCAGAGTTTTCTTATGGGTCCTGCCCTGAAGTTCATCCTCTTTTGAGATAACTCTATGAAGAGTGGTTAAAATTACAATAATTTTCTCTCTCTCTCTCTTTTGAAAATGCATTTACTTACCAGAATCTTTCATGGTGTATCTAAGTTGTGCATCTGAAGATGAGGCTGAATTTTCCATGTAGTAAACAGAGTGAATAAAGCAACAGGCTACAGAATGCTATGTAAATTATTCACAGGATTTAGGATGTTTGGTTATGTCTTGAATTAATCAGTATGGTTTTAATTACACTTGTTACAAACGGAACACATTTTTTACTAAAGGATCAAGGAGCCAAATTTGAAGATAACAGACTTTTCACATGTTTTGTACCTTCTGTCATGACAGATCAAGCTATCATTCACTGCATGATGTGTATTACTCTTTTAACAGTAATGTTAGTTTTCTTCAGGGCAATGTCATAACAAATAAATATAAAGCATAAATGTGATGTCTTTATATCCTTAACATCTGAGGTGTGAGATCGCCTACATTAGCAACTGCCCTTGAGCTAAACAAGATAGCCTGAAAATTCAGATCTCTAGGAGATTTTACTCTTCTTCTTATGGTTAAGAATTTATAGATAAACTGGTGCCAACTTTTACTACATACGTAACTTGGATTTTTGGATTTTGTTCAACTTCTAAAAGCCTGTTTTGACAGCACAGATTTGTCTATGGGTAAAATAGCTTAAAAACAGGCAGAATGCAGCTTCCCTTGCAGCTGAAAATAACCTATCAATTTGAAAGGCACTCTGAAAGAATTATATAAAAAAACATTAAGGGACAGACATGGAGTTACTTGGAGCAAATCAGCACAGCTCTTTCAAATTCAAAGAAGCCACACTGATTTTTACCAGATGAGGATTTGCCCATAATAAAATAAGTTTAAAATTTAAATATTTATACAACTGAGGTATTACAGAAAGTTTAAAAGTAAAACAGTTTTCTTAATCTTCCCAGTCAAAGTTCCATGACTTTTTGTGGTTACTGGTATGTTTCCACCATGTTATATTTTTAACCAAGTTACTGGCTCTTAAATTTGCTGCAGGCCATCATGTACCTGTATCTGCATGTAAATCTGAGCTGAAAAAATTAAGCTGAATAAAAATAAAGTTATTTCTTTTTCTAAAAGAGCTTTACAACTAATTAGTAATTGCCCTTGAATTACAAATACAAGGTGATAACTAGAAAGGCGAGGTTTGCTAACACACAACATCTGAGCAGTTTTCCTGGTTTCAGCTAGGGTAGAGTGAAAGAATTCTCCACAAAAAAAAGAAGTAAGGAAATTTCAGTGCAATTATGTTCAACAGAAGGCTCCCCATAAATCTGATCTTCTTGCACTTTGGATTCTCTCTCTGGATAGTGCTCAGGTCTCAAGTCCTGTGGATTGCCTTTCCCAGACATATTCCTGTATTTATCGGCAGCTTCCCTGAAGGCAATGGCTTATTCTGTGTTGGAGTTCTTGTGTGTAAACTGAAGGTATTTTAATAAAAACCTCTAGATTAGAGGTGTTTTGTTGAGGATTTCTAAGTAGAGTCTTGTGTCCTGGTCCAAGTATACTTCAAGGAACATGTGATCCAGTAGTGTTAATGTTTTCTATAGTTCTTTGTGCTGATCCATAGTCCAGACGTTCCAGCAAAAGTTATCTGGAAGCCAGTACTCTGCTTGGGACCGTTTGGGTTTTTTTTAATACAAAAAAAAAAAGAGTCCAGTCATGCACCTGGAATAATGAAAAGAATTCCCCCTCCTCCAGGAAGACAGCTCAGCTTAGTTCGTTGATCTTGCAGAAAAAAAAAATTTAATGCTCTGAACTTCCATTATTCCTTCTGATTTTGAAAGCTCTTAGTGCATACTACCTGTTCAGCCAGTTGTCCAAGTGTTATTAGAAGTGTCTGGTGTTTCTTTAGACAGGTAGGTATATTATGACTGAGTTTCAGAAGACTGAAAGGTGCTTTAGCACTGCTGGAATGTCAGCTGTTGAGTCTTTACTTTTGCTTATGGGAAGCATACATAGGAGTTCTCCACTGCAGACCCATTTCCAGGGCTCACTTTTTCATAGAAATATGCCTGTACATTAGCTGCACATCTGGAGCTGTTGATCTTTGATTTTCATATGAGTTGAAGGAGTTACTTAAATGAGCATGCACTTTTCAATGGTCTTTTGGGTCAGTATGCAGGCTACCCACCTTAGTTGCACAATAACTGAACCCTTCTACATTTTAGTTAAAGCTTCCCTTTGTAATTCAAACTATGATCATTGCTATTCTGACTTTCCAGATGTTTTACTTGGCATATGTTTATTTTAAAACTTTTTTTCAGTAAATATCACTAATTTGAACCATCCAGGTCCACTAATTATAGATATTTCTGAAATCAGAATGTTACTTCCCCACAGTAACATCGGTGTATCTATATATGCTTAGAAATATATATTAGCTATTATATCTATAATAGCTGTAGAAACCTCCTGCCCCCAAAAAATTAAAGTGCTTTTGTCCTCTTTAAATAGTAGCTTCAGAGTTATTATTCAGGGCAAGACACATGAGGAAATAAACTATGTCTATTTGTTTATACTTTTATTATGTAAAACATCCCTTGAATACTCTAAAATGCAGTAGAGTTCAAAATTGCTGTTACATATAGAATGAAAAGTTTGAAGTGTTGAGTACAGCAGCATTTTTGATGAAGGAGGTATTTTGACCATACCAAAAAATTATGGACTGAAGTTTAACATCTCAAGCATACAAGGCAAATGTCTGTTTTACATTAAAGATATATTTTAACTCTCGCTGTTTTTGATATATTTGTTCTCACTTGCACAATCCTATCAGATAGTGCTTTATGAGTCTATTAATTTATTTTCATTAAATAAAGAAAGAATAGATGTGCTAATGAATTTCATAGATTATACCAATTTGAGAGAAAATTATTTTAGATTACTATCACAGTAGTATATGACTTTTTTATGATTCCTTCTGTTTTACTCACCTGTGCCCAGAAGAGCCTAATAATTTATATGTATATGTACATGTATGTATATATATATATATATAAAAGTATGATATCTGATTATAGTATTACTTAATTATTATCTTACCGTATTATTATGAGATATTTTCAAATCAGTACTCTGTAAGTACCTTTCCCCTGTTAGAGGATCATGTAAAATTGCTTCAACAAGGATCAGTGGAAATTGCTGAGTTACCTTTATTGGTACTGGGGGCCCTGAAGTGTGACACCTGAAGATGAGACAAGATAATACATCGAAAAAGCTGAACATGCCTCAACCAAATGACTCGGTAGCAGCTAGCAGAGTAACAGACTGCCACATGCAGCCAGCCCACACACAGTTAGGCAAACAACAAAAATTATGAATGAAAGGGAGACCTGGGCTTTTACCTGAGAGATACTGCAGCTAAACTTTGACAGAAAATATTTGGGAAAGAATATCAATGATGCTCACCCCAAGACAAAAAGGCCTCACCAGCCAGTCTCTCAGGGTTATATTCCAGGGTACTCAATACTCCATTTCATCTAACTCTAGCTGTCGTGATCAGAGACCAAGCAACAGGTGTCCCTCCCTGGAAGGAAGGGTCAGGGCTCATGGGAAAAGGGGAACAAGGAGATTTTATAAAGCACACCCGTGGAGTCCAGCTAACAGCTGATGAAGAGACGACTTTGCAGGTAGGAAGAGCTCACAGGAAATTGAATAGAAGATGTAAGAATGTTTTCAAAAGAGTGATGTTAAATCTGCATGTGGCTAGAAAAAGATATCATTTTTTGAGATGTCTCAATAGGACTATTGGTGTGTCCTACATATGAATAAGAGACTGTTATACAAGGGGAAGGCAACCTGAGGAAAAGAAGAAAAATATTTCTATCTCAAACATTCAGGTTTAATCCAGGATTGTGTTGAGGCTATACTTAGAGAAAAAGGTCAAACCTTGCTAAAATTTACTTCAAAATATCTGAACATTTGCAGCTCAAAAGGCCTTTCCCAACATTTGCAGAACCATTATATCTTGAGAGGTTTTATTCAAGTTTTTTTTCTCTTTTTGAGCTGAACTTCCCTGGTTTTGTATTTTTTTTAATCATTTTTTCCTTATCATCTATAATACTTGTCAACATTTATGACCTTAAAATACAGAATAGCTTCAGGCAGAATTAATTCAGTCATGATACTTCTATGCTGAAGCAAATCACGAGGAAAATTAACACTCGTTAAAACCAAAAGTGTTTAAAATCTAATATCGCATTGCAAAACTGTCCATTTACTAAAACCAATTAAAATGCAATTAGCTTTATAAGTGATGTATATAATATCTAAGAAGGTCAATTGCTCTGCACTTTATAGGTCTAATTTTTTTTCAGATTATCTAATGCAAGAAAATTTAGAATGGCTTTTAAAATTTTCACTTTTAGGATTTGTTACTAAATGTTGCCTTTACTTAAGCATTTTTATTAAAAAAGAAAATATTAGTAACTCGTGAATAATTCTGCATTTATTTTTCTGTTCCTTATGATAGCCACTAATGGTAGAATTTCCAGTAATAAACAACCCTCTTTAAAGAAATCCCTCACTTTCAAAGATGCTGAAATAATTATTTTATTTTACATAGACTAGCATGTTCTAATTTTCAAAGATACATAGTCAAACTCTAAGTAGCTCTCAGTGGGAGGATAGACACATGTCTGATGGTATGATAAATTCTCCCTAGGTACCCTTTTCTCTTTACTGACCTGTGAAAGATCTGGACAGTTAGCTGAGATGGATGGCTACATTCCACATCTCTTACATGATCTGATGACATGAAGCACAACTAATTATATATAGTAATTTGATTTGGAGAAAATTTGCTATATTTTAAATCTTTTGTACTAAATCCCGATAGCAAAAAAGATCAATTTCAAACACTTGTTATGTTGTTAAAAATATGAAAGAAATCTGTATCAAAAGCCAGTGTAACCAATTTACTTTTCATATACATTATTTAACAAATTATGAACAACCTTGAGGAGGAAACTAAAATCTCTTCAATGAGATTTCAGTATAAACTATTTAGCATCCTTATTTCCTTCCTGTTCATATTACAAGAGTTTGTTTCTTCCTAATGACTGGTGGGCTGAAAATATATTCTCCCTTCATTTGATATGTATATTTGAACTTCCTACTTCTAAAGTATGTAAGAAAAAATGTTTCCATTCTTCTGCCTTTCTATATCTGATAAAATGTCCCCTTCTCCATCCACAAATAGTTCTATCAATTTAGAATTTGTCTTGCTCCTATTATGTTTAAACTGCTTTAGTTGTTGAATTATAAATCAGTATCTCACACATTCCATTCTCTTTTTTTCATTTGTATGAATGTATTTCCATTGCTCTTTTTTTTCTCTTTCAATTTTCCTATCAACTCAGCAAAGTTTTAGGAAAAGTAGTCTCTGATTTTGAATTAGGTTAGGTTTTGAGTTGGGATCTTTTTAAAGGTTTTTGTAAGTATTCTAGTGATTTAAAAAATGAATCAAAAATAATCTTTGTTGGTACTAAATTTTCTTGTTTCTTAGGCAGTGATTGTAGATACGATTCTAGATATTTTAATTACACTCAATTACATCAAAGAGATGGTACCTAGCAGGTAACGATGTTTTTCAGCTTTTTAATAAAGTGGAAATTGGTGTATTTTCTGACTTCACTGCTCATTTTTATCAGGGAAACATCAGCAAAAAATTACCCTCTGGCCTTATGTCTGTTAAATTATAATTACAGAACAAGCCAGACATTGTCAGGCTTGGAAGAATTTAAATCCCTCTTGTTTCAAAACACACTTTTTTTCTCAAAGCATATCGGACAAGTTATTTGGTAGTTTCAGAGATAGGTATGACTTTTTATGTGAATGTATTTCACTATGGAATGCTTGAAGCTGTGTGAAACTATTTTGGATGCTTGGGTTTTTAATGTTTACATATGCTTATGATCATTGAGATAAAAGTATCCTAGGAAGTGGGGTTATGTAGGTGTTTATATATATATATGTAATTTTATTTTAACCTAAGTCATGTACTTGAGGCTGGACTTGTCCTACATCCAACACATCTGGGTGCCAGCCCAGGCTCAGCCACGGGGTCTGGATGTGCTCTGGAGCACGATGGAGGAGGCGGCGTGGACCTTCCTGCCCTGGCAGTGTGAGCATGTACAAGATGGGAGCACCAGCTGTTCAGGGAGTGTTCTCCATCACCTCTCACAGTGGTGTCACTCATCTGCCCACTTCACCACCCGGTGCACAAGCAACCTTTTCCTCCAGGGCCTGTAGCCGGAGCACAGGGCAAGCCAGAACTGTGTCATTCGAGGGGAGGTTTGGGGCGGTGTACGTTCTTCTCACTCTTCTTCAAAGACACAACATATTTGTAATCTATCTACATTCCATGAAATGGAAAACATTTCTGAAAAGTAGAACTTGTTTCTCTTTAATGACTTTGATTTTCTAATGAGAAAGTTTTTTTTCTTTTTTTTCTTTTATTTCCCCCCACCCCAGTTTCTCATGGAAAAGTTAAGGGAAAAAAAAAGAGGGAGAAAAACAGCCTCATTTGAAAGCAAATTTATTGAAAATAATTAATACCTTTGTGCTTAGTCTTTTAACATGAAAATTATTGCTTGTGAAAAAAAACCCCAGCTTAACCCAATCATAAAATTAAGACATAAGTAAGCAAAAAACCCTACAAGTGATTATTACCTTCTAATCTGCATAAATAACTGTAAGTATTCTCATGGAAGGTCACAAAAAATTAAGAACTTCAAGATTATTTTTCTAGTCTTTTATTTATTTTTTCATTAATATTTTTCAATGGTCTGGACAAATAGAAGTAGATATCAAACAAGTTTTTGTAATCTTTAATTAGTATCAAAGCAAGCCCAGGGCATTACTAGCTTTTAAGGGAAAAACTTGTTATAAGTAAGTCTAGATCTATTTGTGCACTTGTGACTGGAGTCAAAATTGACAGTTTATTGCATTGATGGTATGTACACAAAATTCAAAATCACAGCCCCAGAAAAAGAGTGTTGGCTTAAACAGGTCAGAAGTTCATTTATTTATTTCAGTTGACTAATACCCTTGGAAGATAGCTTCATGGTTGTTTTATTTGATGATAAATTTGTAAGAGTCATTGCCTGTAGGAATGTGGTAGATGACAGGAATATGGACAGAAATAAAATCCAAACAGAACAAAAGGTCCACAGAGGGACATCTCTGACAGTTAAACCCCCTTATTGATTGAAGTACCATTCAGTATCTTCTGATAGGAGATTTGTACTTGGACGCTCTGTTTTTACTGTTATCTTGTTATACCAACTTCTTAAAGTAGGGAAAAAGAAATAATCTCCTTACTACGTAACTTAGGCAAGAGAAAGGAATTGGTTAAAAACATGTGCTCACAATATCTGCATGAAAATTCTGGTGATTTTCATGAACCTTACATCTTCATAGTACTTTTCCAAGAATAAGGTACTTCATACAGTAGATAAATATGAGAAGATCCCATACATTTTTCTATTACTGTTATTGTTATTACTATTGTGACTGATGATTATCACACATTAATATAGAAATGGGGTTTGGATGTCATTGCAGAAGTTCAGAAACAGAAAACTTTTCAAACAATAAGCTGTACGACCTTTGGATTTTAGATAAGTGGGAATAAAGAACTTATAATATTTCCTCTGTAATTGTATATTTGATAGAAAATATGCACGGAATTAAAAAGGACATCAGCTAAAAAATGCATTCACATGCTCATGAAGGGTAATTAAAACTGATAATATGACCTGACTGGAAAAGGGAGGTCAGGGTGCACGCATGAAAACTTAATGGAATATATAAGTAGGGATTTTTTAAAGTGCTGAAATAGATTCTATTTTTTAATCATTTTTAATCTGTTCCATAGCATTCTCTACTGGTACCAAAATCATTTTGTGAATTTTTTTAAAGCTGGGTTGGTCCTGGGTAGCAGGAATGGGATTTTAAGACTCTTTTTATTTTTCTATTATTTTAATTTAATATTTAGGGACTACAGAATGTATGAATAAAGGAAAACAGGCATTCAGTCTGAGCTGTGATTACTGAGGCAACAGAGGGCATCTGAACCTTTAAACATCATAGATATTTTTGAGAGGTTGGAAGAAACTATGTCAAGTGTCCTGAGTATTTTTATTTTCTTCTTTTTGGGAGTATTTTGTAGAATTGAGGACTGTCAAAAAACATGTGCTCACTGTGGTGAAGGACAATACCATGGAAAAGGGGCATCAAGAAGCAATGTGCCAGATCAAAACAGACATTTGGTATAAAACAAGTTTGCTCAAACATAAAACATTGTCATGCCTTTGGATAAAAATAGATAATTCTAAGAACCCTAGTTTCTAATACTCTTTATCCTCTTGCAATATAAACCTGGGAAAAAAGTGAAAAGGAGATCCCATGATCTCCCATGCCCAGAGCTCATGGCAGTTTCCAACAAACTCATGAAAAGACACAAAAAACATAAAGGAAGATAGACACCTTACGATTTTAAAAAAGCATTTAAGACTTTAACAGGATTTTTGATTATTGTTCTTTTTTGTGTGTATGGGAGAGGATAGCCAGATACTGGTACCATAAAAAACATGAGTAAATACACAGTGAATATCCACTATATTGGTTTTGAAACATATTTGACCTGGGAAATCAGGATGGTAGTTGAATCACAGGGACATACACACAGTCTAAAATGGAATTTGGAATTCACCTGTAATGTCCCTCCTAATTATACAGAGTCTAAAATCCCTGAGAATAAAAGCAAAAAACTGGTGAAAATCAAAATTTAATTTCCCTTGAATCTTTTTTGTGTTGGGAAAGATCTCAACTTCTTGCTCACTGTGAGAATGACCGCAAGGCAAGAAATGCCCTTTCAAAGTCCAAAGCCCCTTTGCCTTTGAGCCTTATTTTGTGTCAAAAATTTAACAGCTTCCTTGATTCCTTTTTGTGCTTTACCGTTGAATTTCTTCCATTCTGTCAAAGCTCTTTCCTTACAGTTTCAGGGCTTTCAAGCCTCATAATGACCTTTCTAGTTGACCCTGACCCATTCTTCATGTTACCACGATATAGTGTCATAATACTTCCATGAAGTACAGTCCCTGAAGGGGTTAATGCTCCCCTGACATTCAGCTGGTAGTTTCTCTTAAATTTCCCACTGGACTGTCACAAAGAATAACAGAGATGTAATAAAAAGGTCATGCAGGTGCTCCCACAGAATATGTTATCAAGTCCTAGCAGTGAAGGAATGTGAGGAGGCCTATTTGAATGAACAATAAGCAGACAATAAAAGGAAAGTTGAATTGCAGGCAGGTTTGCACTAAAAGAGTAAACAGGATTTACTGTATTCAAGGAGTCTGAAAAATCACACTCATTAACCATGTATCAAGTAAATCGATAATACCATTATGTGTTACAATGAGAATTAGCTTTAACAGCTATTTCATACAACTCAGCAGGGACTCATAGCTAATTCAATTTCTACCACATTGTATTCACACTAATATTCCTTCAGAATGGTATTATTTTTGGTTTGTCATTCATCTATTTCCTCACCTTACTCAATACATCTGAGAAAATAAAATATAGCTCTCAAGAGGTGTAGTGTAACATAAGGTTCATTGCTCCTGCACCTCGTGTCAAAACACTGAAGACCAAACCTTTGTCTTGCGTGTACTGCCACTAATGCCTTCATTAGCCAGTGAGCTTTCTATTCCACAATAGATCAATGCCAGCTCCCAGTGATTCCTTAAAACAGGTCATCCATGAGGACTGCTGCAGTAAGGATCCTTCTGTCTACCTCTTTCCTTGCTTTTCCTTTATCAGAGGCTTCCTGGATGGCTATTATTCTCAAGTGCAGCAGCTGCATGCTTAATTGGGAGCCAGCATATGAAAACAACTCGGTGTTTGCACCTTTACTGTGCTGCATGGCCTAATTTAATAAATAAATGCAGGAAGGAGGCAGAGATACAAATTGGTACTTTGTTGAAAAATATCCAATAAATATGGCTGATGTGGATAGAAAACTCATACCCTATGGAGAAAGCAGAATAAAATGTAAATAGTGAATTGTGGCAAGGCAATACAAGAATGGCATTTAAGAATTTCAGTGTGCAGAGACTTGTGGCAGAAGTCTTAGTCACTATGTGAGAGAAATCAGGACAAATATTCAATAGAGCATGTAATAAAATGCCAACAGTCTTCCACAGGGTCGTTTCCCTTGGTAAAGACATCATAATTGATTTAATTTATGATCTAATTTTGCTTCTTTTACTCCATGAAGATATTTTTAACAGAAAGTGATAGGCATACCAAGATATTTTTTTGTGTTGAAAAAACCCCAAATGATTTCCAGAGAGAAAATGAGGAAACTAGAGAGATTGAGGGAGGTGAATCATATATCATTTGTTGCATCACCACTGTTGCTATTCTAAAATTTTTTCCTATATCTGACCATCTACTCCTCTATATGGAAATCCAAAAATAATCCCCAAAATCCTGAGACATATGAGATTACTAAGTCTTATACAATAGTAATTGTCATTCACATCCACAAGTCATTCACACCCACAAGTCATTTCCAGAATCCTAGTATATGTTGCAAATGAGACACGCATGCCAAACACGCAGCCCAGATTGAAAACATTGTTTCATAATGTATTTAGCCTATGACAATGCTAGTCAACCCTAATGAGTTGCTTCTTTTTCTAATATTTGAGGTTGCTTTCATTCCTTGTATGATTTTTTATCTAAAATGCACTTTTATACCACTCTAATTAAGTAATTGAAAAACCTGATGTTTGTTATTTGACCGCAAGTGGAAGTCTGCAATCGATCAAAGTGATCAATGTTTAAAATTGACCATTAGAGTTTATTTATTGAATTTTTTTATTTGTGTCAAATAGCAAGTAGATTGAGGAAACTATTCATGTATGAGAACAAAACCAGGATAATAACTGCTGCTGATTATTTGGTCATTACTGTGCATTGCAAAATAATCCTTTTTTCATCCTTAAAAAAAAAATACTCAAATAATTACTTGTCATATGCCATAGAGTGCACACAGGTTTCATTTGGAACGCAGTTGTCCTCTCAGTTTTTTACCTATACAGTTATTCTTGGGGATCCAGGCAAACACCTGGCTTCTAAAGTTGCCTCTTGTAGAGTCTTTGCACATGATTGTGTGCTTAAAGTTTGACTGAATAATAATAAAGTAGTTATTAGCTAGTATTGGGTAGTTAAAATATAGGAACACGTGTGCAGTTTTTAATGGGGTTTTTTGTTGTGGGTTTGCTTTTTTTTTTCCCTGAGGGAATTCCTAACTGGATGGGGAGGGACTCCTATTGCATGCTTGAACTGGTGATTGTTTTCAATTGAAAACAAAGTTGCAGAAGGTCAGAATGGGTCATTTGTACGATATTGAGTGTTTCTAAATTGGCTGTTTTCTTCATGGTTTATTAAGAGCTTGGTTTAATGTTTGCCAGTCTTTTCCATGTAGAATGTTGCTGTAAGGGACAAAGTATCAAAATGTGTAAGAAACTGTCCTACCTAGGCAAGACCCAGAGCTGTTTATATTTTATCTTCAATTTTCACTGAAAAACATTGCTTTTTATCAGAAGACTGAGTAGATCATCAAATACAATTTATTTTTTTGAGAACTGATGACATCTGTACATGTCTCTTTAACCAAGAGACATTTAATTTTAACTAATAAAATTAAATAAAGTTTTTTAAAAGTAGAGAGAAATTGTAAGAAAGTAATTTTGAGGAGAGTCATGAAGAAAAAGCCTTCAGAAGCAGATGAACATAAGGAAAGAGGAAGAAAGAAAATAACAAGATCAGAGTTTTCAATATGTATTGTGAACAAACCCTTCTGCCACCTTGCCGTTTTACATCCAAAGCTGCCTTTTGGGACCACATCCTCCAACATACAGAGGGCAGGCTGTTATTTGACCAAGACAAAACAACAGAAACCCACAAGATGGTAACACGCAGACTCCTCTTCTGTCTGCATCACTCTCTAGTTTCATGCATTCATTCATCTGCAGCTGCCTTCTCTCATCTTCAAGGTTACATCAAGGCTTCCTGCTGCCAGGCTGTGGTGAGATGTCTCGGCTCAGAGGTCCTGGAGGCAGAATGAAGGCACCCATGAGTGATTGAAGGCAACAGATAGATGGACTAAGTGCTCATTAACAATACGTGTGCCTATGAAAAATCTGGTGCCCCAGGCCAACTGTCCTTTTGGCCCAACCCCAGCATTTAACAGTTGCTCAAAAATATTTGCATTCCATTATAGTTAATTTTTTCCCACATATTTACTGCAAAGGACTGCCATAATGAGTTCCAGCTTTTGAACTAGACTGACCTATCTTGTCAAAATCAGAGCCATGTCAGCAGAAGCTGGAGACTTGTGAAAACTATGTGTGAAGTCTGCGGCACATGATGTAGTATTCCAGTACAACTTTTTCTCTCCCCGTGTAGCCCACCCCACGTCTGATGAACTCGAGATATTCTGAGGAATGTGTGTGAAGTGAACAGCAACAGAAGAAGCAGACCGAATGCTGAGATACAAACCATTGTTTTTCTAGTAGAATATGCCTTGTCTTACCTTCACCAGGTACACACACAATGCTGTAGAGATGAGTGTTTCAATTCTTGACCTATTCATCTTTCTTATAGCTTGTTTCTGGGGGGAAAATCAGCCTAAAAATGAGCTATGCTGTTGTCCTATTTCTTTAAGATCTTATTTGCTAGAGAAAAACAGTAAACAGAAGACTGGAAGCTGGCTTGCCAGCTAACAAAATTAATTACATAAAATGTTATGACTAAGATTCTAAGACTACTATAGCTTCAGAAAATACAATGTTCTATTATGTGTGAATTTCCAAGCATTTTTTGATAGATCTGCACAGAATACATGAGTATAATTCTGTCAGACTTCCATCTCTGAAATCACTTTTGTTTCTCTCTTACTCTGGGAATCGATTTTGTCATGTGCAAACTTAAGAAATTCATCGTAAAGGCATGTCCTTCAGACAGCATTTGTCTCATCCTACCTATTCTGGGCACTGGTGAGAAGCACCAGCCTTGTCAGCTGCTCAGAGGGCTGCTCCCCTCCAGGTCATGGATGTATGTTCTCTATACTCCCAGTGCATGCACGCTGGTCTCTCTCATCCTCCCTGCAGGAGGAGACAATATATACTTTCCAGTTTTATTTTCTGTGATTACGCTGGGAAAAGCAAGCTGAACAAGGGAGTGTTGTGATGTTTGAGGCATTTCTTGCTTTGTGTACATGCTCAGAGGTTTCAACAGCAGTTTCTGGTGATCCTCACAGCCCTGTTTCCTTCACAATAAAGCTTCCTGCTGATGGAGAAACTGGGAGGTGACTCCTCAACCAGAATATTCCTCCTGAAGCCTTGGGCAACTTTTTTTTTGCTTGCACTCGGTATTGACAGACTGTAAGTCAATATTTACTGGAAAACTGTGCAGGGAGCAGAGGTTGATGTTCTTATAATATTTCATAATATTCTAATTAGAATAAGGAAGCTGATAAAGCTCACAAGATGAAATTTGACTTCAGACACAGGTGTTTAATCTCTAATAAATTCTGCTTGGGTCCACTTTATGATAGCAGATATTAATAGAAGGGGAAATACTACTAGACTTCTATTATAGCTACACCGATAAAAACTTCTTCCTAAAGCTGTGGCCCCTTGCTCCATAGGCAAGGGAACTGAGTGGCTCATGTGCCCACTTTCCAGGGTGAGTCACTCTAAAGCCAGCAGGTTATTGCCATGTGTCATAGCAGTCCAAGTCTCTTGTGAGCTGTTCATGATGCCCTTGTAGCCTTAAAGTCCAGGGTCTTTTTGTTTGAGAAATCATTCCTTAGATATCTTGAAAACTGTTACATTGTAGTGTCAGCCAAGTGTTGCACGATATGTCCAGTAGTGCCACTAAAGGGGGTGTTGGGTACCTGCAGCAGAAGGGCTGCCGAAACAGCATCTTCATGCTGGAAAGTTGGAAATAGCCCAGCCGGGTGTAGCTTCATTCTTTCACCCTTGCCACTTGCAGGGAGGGATCTCTGAAGCAATTTATCCCCAGAACCACACACAGGTTTCATCTCACAGGGGAATGTGGACAGAATTGAAAGTCAGAACATGAGTTATCTGCAGTGATCTTACAGGCTAAAGTTGTCCCAAGTCATCTGTGTGTTACCCGAGTATGGAGCCAAAAAAATCACTGAAATTTGGATTAAAAAATAAAAGAGGAAAGTTAAATTTTCAAATTTAGAGCATTGGCGGTATTTTCAGGGATAGTGCCAGTCTTACATTTTCTCCTCTGTTCAGAAGCCATCATGTATTATATTATCTGTGTGTAGGTTTTATGATGGTGCCAGCTTACTATAAATACTGTATATAAGCAAGTGCTAATTTAATTTCATAATTTCTAAATTTTGACCAATTTTTTCTGATGTGAACTGTCATTTGTCATCTATATTGTCATTTTGACATTCTCACAATGATTTATAATGTATTTTATAAGAAACTTTAATTAAAGCTCTACAACATGATTTTGATTCCAGATTGGCACTTTCAAGGCCCTATATTATTACAAGTAATAGTAAATATTAAAATACTGTCTTGTATGAGGGGTTTTGTCCATCAAATTTACTTATTGTGTATGACCAACTGTTCTGAAGCTGATTTCTACCACTTTTTCAAAACAATTGCACTCCTTTCCTGCTTATCTTTCCATTTATTCCACTCTTATTTTTCTCACATATATATAATAAATGCTAACATCCGATATTAAATAAAAAAAATGACAATTGTTTAAACTAAAAATCTGTGTGTAGCAGTCAACCAATAAATGATAAAGCAGAAGAAAAAATGATTCTGTATTTATTTTATTACTGTAAAATAAAAAACAGACTCCAGAAACACCTTGATCATCCCACCTGCACGCATCCTGGAGTACACCATCCCTGACAGTCACCTCCTTCCTTATCATGTCTCATGAGTGTGCCACCTTGTGGACAAGCCTAATCTGTGTTGCCTATTGTCAGGTCAGCATTTAATTCTTTAGTCACAGCTGAGGCCAAGTGGGCAGCTAGAATGGATACACTAACAGTTTCCACTTCAGAAGTAAAATGTGGGTATTTTTTTGGGAAGTTTTTTTTAGGTAAGTGAATTTTTAAATATGTAAATATGTAATTATGTAGCTCTCCTTACTTTTCCAAATAGTTGGCTACTATGGGAATTCAACATGCAAGTTTTTGTATTTTACCTCAGAACTGTCTCCACATATCCTGCTGTCATAGGCCTTAGGCAACTAGAAGAAACAGAAAAGAAATTAAAGTAAATAATCAGAAGACTGTATGTCATTAATGACATTAATTTTTATTTAAAATACACTTTGTAGATATTCCTTAGAGAGCTCTCCAGAGTATCTTGTCATATTGTGAGATTTTCTAAGCACTGATAGATTTCTAATGACTAATAGAGAGTAGTATTACTTTCCAAGTGATCAGTGTGGTTTCCTTTCATCTTCGAGTTTCTAGGAAAGAAACTCCTAATTTAAAGTCTAATATCTTTCTTCTGTTCCCATACGCAGCAGATGGCACATGCAACTACATCCTACTTTCAAATTCCTATGTGACATTTATTATTCATCAGAAAGGAAGTTAAAAAATATTATCTTTGCAGCTTCTGCTTTGGCTGGCCATATAAATTAGACAAAATATTGCTTAAAAGAAATTATATTTGAAAACATAAAAGGTATTAAAAGTATAAGCATAGGGGCCACCCAGTGGGGCAGCAGCATATTGTTCTGCCACAGCATAGTTCAATGAAGAATGCACAGTTGTTGAAACTTTTTGACGACATCATCCACTACGTATTCTTACGTTCATCTATGATATTTCTTCATTTAGTAATAAGGAAGTTGGAGAAAAGCTCAAGTAGCAGTGATCATATACTCAAGTATACCAAACTTTTCTTCTATTTGAGGTCTCACTACCATTTTATATGGCTTTAGAGTAGTGCTTATTAATGCCTCATTCCAAACTGCAGGCAAGGTTTTCACTTATGTTTACAGGTATCTCTAATTAAAGGAAAATACTGTTGTTCAATTAAATGGAAAATCTGTATTTTTAAGTTGGTATGACATTCGGAGCTATGGTACATTAGACATAAAATGTGGAAGAGTCTTGGACAGCAAAGCAAATCTGCCTGAGAAACAAAAAAAAAAATTACCTGCTGCTAGAATAATTTTTCTTTAGGCTGCAGCAATTCTAGTGTTGGGTCATCAAAGACACCTGAATGTTTTAGAAACACGAATTCTTGGTATTCAAAATGACTTTTTTTCTAGTAAATTACTTACGTTTAAATGTTTTAAATTATTTTTTTAAAGCAATTAGATCTTTTTCAGCTTACAGGGCAAGGTGCAAGTTGACCCAACACTGACTTCCCTTTAGAAGTTCTGGCCCTGACCTAAAGTTCTGTACACTTCATAAACTGTTTCCACTGTTAATGATGGGGGATGGGGGATGGGGG
>VZRV01005414.1:0-32084 GCA_013398115.1 Falcunculus frontatus | reverse complement strand
TTTTTTTTGGTTAAAAAAAAAAAAAAAAAAGTAGATTTAATTTAGAATTTGGTATTGTTTTAGTTTTCTACAATAGTAAGGTGCTTTGGACTATACCTTCCTGTTATGTCTGCTCAGCCTCTTGAGTAGAAAGATATCAGTTCTGTGGTAACGTATTTTTTAAATACAAAACCAAGTCACTGTGTAAAATATCTTACAAAATACCTGGCTTAGGGACAGACAGAGTATTTCCACTCAATCCATACTATTGTTACTGAACTGTAGCCATCATAACTAAAAATATTTCCGTGTCAGATCTGTTTATCTCCATTATAGCAGTTGCACGCATCTTGCTGCATGCAAAGAACCATCTAAAGGAGATCAGTGCATGACCTAACAGATTTAACACTCTTGAATTCAAGGTATATATGTACCAGTTAATCTTGTAATTACTCTTCACTGTACACCATTTCTCTGTGCAAACATAGATCCAAATTTCTTAATTATTGCTTTGATGTTGATAATTAAATGTCATTGCTGATAAAGTTAGATGTGTTTAGCAGAGGTTACATTAATGTGGGATTTTAATCTGAATTACCTTGTAGAAAATCACCCTGATAATAGCAAAAGAAGAATAGAAGAGAAGCTAAAAATTTGCCTTACTTCCTAATCACGTAACATCTACTTTTCTTCCTTTTTTTTTTTTTTAAACTTTGGAAGGATGCAGTTCCTGATTACTTAATCTCTTGAATGATGCTTCTCAGTGGTCAACTTTTAAAGCGATCTGGATGCAGATGAATCCAGGATCTTCAGATCTTGGGGTCATAATCTTCTCCAAGAGGCTATTGTCCTTGCTAAAGCTTGTTAAAATTTCTGTCAGAATATAATTACTGAAAAATAATCAGAGTAAGGGACAAAGTATGAATATGACATCTTATGACCCTGAAAGTTTTTATATAAATGTGTGGAATCCTGAGACAGCTTTCCAAAAGAGGTGTCTCTGCACAAGTAAACTTGAAAAGTTCAGCGTTATCTTTAAGAGTTTTTCTAAAAAGTAGAAAACAACAATCAAGATGATCACATTGAGCTAAGTGATTCTGATGATACCTGATCTTCTCAGCGAATGAAAAGGCATACTTATTTTATTTAAGCTTACGAGATTTTAATCCCTTGGTTGATGAAATTTTGATTAATTTTCATGAGGCTTGCAAAAGCTATTATTCAAAATTTTTGGAATATTTTTGAAATTGACAGCTGCCGCGCTGCCGTGCTTGGTTTTGGCTTGGCCTGCGGCCGTGGAATTCTAAGCCCACACGAGATAACAGCGACCGATCGATTTAAGGTAACAGAGGTTTGCGTGCCCCAGCCCTTGTGGCCCGAAAGCCGTCCGCAGCAAGCAGTTCTGGGTAGCGAAGGCAAAGAGGAAAGAGTCGGAATCTCTGTGACTTCAGTCCAAGTTTTATTGTCTCTGCCCTGTGGGGGCAGGGAGATAACAGCTGGAAGGGGAGCTGACCAGAGAGACCATATCTCACTCTCTGGGCGCCGGCTTTAAAGGGTTACAAAGTGAGGGAGGTATAACAGAGCTAACCAATTAGAAAGTGATGGTACTTGACAGGGAACCAATAGAGACATCTCAGGGGAGGAACAAATTTAAACTAACTAACAACAGTATATCTGGAGGGAATTTCAAACCCCACTGCCCTGTCCGAGCTCGGGATTTATTGCAGGCTCTGTGACAGGGGAAGGAGACGCGGAGTGAGTGGCATTCAAGGGGTGTAAGCTTCTATGCCGCAGGGTCTTCTTTGGATCCGCCCTCAGGGACAGAATCCTGCGAGGGGAAATCAATTCACTCTGAATCACTCACACCCGACGATGGGCTACACCGTAACGACAGCTACCTTTACAGTATAGCATTTGGGTTTTTTTTAATTTTCTAAATAACATTAACCAGTAAGAATGCAAAGTATCAAGCTTTAAGAATACACGCCATGCATATACTCCTTTCAAAGTTTTTGTGGTAATAACACATTAATACTTTTTTGTAAAAGGCAGTACAGGTTTTCAATTTGAATAAAATATTTTCTCTACCTCTGTTCCCTTCCAGTTCCCAACTAGTTATTGAAATACCTGAAATTTATTTTCTTCAATATTAAAAAGCTACTGACAGATGGATTAATAGGATGATACTCTTCAAAGCTCCTGAAAGTAATTTGCTTTTGAGAGATAGAAAACAAAACAGTAATTATTAGTCCAAAGATTTTGTAGGTTAATCTAATTAAGAATCCAGACTTCTTATGTCTTGGTTGGAGACCTATCCTAGTACCAAAGGAATTTATAGCTCATTTCACTAGAATTTTTTTCTTTCCGTCTGCCTATAGAAAAAAAAGAAGCAAAAAGATTTCTAGAGTACCTACAGCTTGCATCACACTTCCACTATGCATCATATTTTTGCTACTACATCCAGAAGGGCTGTGTAGTTAGTAATATTCTTCAGGTTTGATCATAATGAGGGAAAAACATTTCTAGTGTATGTTCCAATTTTTAAATAAATTGTTTAGTTTATACAGAGTGAGCTTGTACCTTTCCCTCTTGAACTTTCTCCTTTTCCCCGATTTCCCCTATATCACCTAGTAATACTATGCCTCAGATACCACTGTCATTCATAGTCTGATAGAAGTCCTGAGAGCTGTTAATGGGATAACACAATCTTTTGCGTCTTTATTTCCAGAATATTGAAATTCTTAGTTATATTGGTGTGTATGCATATAATTTTCTTACTAAATTTTATTGTTATATAATTTCAAGGTTATTTAGGTTACTTCTGGTCAACTGTAGTACTTCCATAAAATTCTCATCTGTTTGGTGACAATTGACCTCATATTTATTATTTTCAAATATTTTAGTTCTGAAAATTTAAGATAAAAATGGATTTAGTAATTTACTGTAGAGCCTACCCTGTGAATGTTTTTCAGAAATGGGATAAATAACCCATTTTTAATTTGGTTCCATTTGTTTTAGATCATAGCGATCATTAAAAAAATGTTCAGTAAATCTTTTGTTAAAGGAAGTATTTCCCATGCATATATGTTTGGATGTTTTTCTCTCTCAGCTTTTTAACCACATTTTTTACTCATTAGAGTTCATTCTACTGACACATGGGGGGGAGTCTAAATATTGTTCCTTTTTCCATTGAAGATAGGCTGAGAATAAAACATGCTGATAAAAATTCCGTCACCTATTTCTGAAGCCTTAAAAAGCTCCAATTAAATCAGGCTAAACAGAACATAGGCAAAATATCTGCATTTGATTATATGAAATCTCTCTTTCCATCTCCTTTAGTATGATCCCATTCTTTGCTTTTAGTCCTATCAAAAGGAAAGGAAAAGCCTTGTTTAACTCTTTCAAGGTAACTATTACCACCAAGTAGCACATGAAGCTTTTAATGCTTGAAAGATACACAAAATCTAAATTCTTGCTATTCCATAGCTCCTGCAGAACAGTTCTTTACTTGATCAAAGTCTAGTCCGGCCAATGGACCCACTTTTTCTACAAATACTGGCATTCAGTCATAGGTAGCAGAGACCTACCATAGGTTTATGGTCCTTTTCATTTTACCCTTTCCTTTTCTAAATTTAATAGTAAAGTATTTGAGCCACAGACACCCTTAAAGAGTCCCTTAGCCCCTAAATTCATTGGCATGTAGGCACAACAAAATCTAGGCAAAATGGATATTATCATTCAAACACATATGGTCTTCAATTCACAGTTATTGTAAAGTCTGCTTCCCAGAAAGTATTCACTTTAAAAAACGCGTTGTCAAAATTGGGTTTGGACTGTTTTATATGCTCTGCATTTCTAGAAATACAGCTCTTTGAAAAATGTTAATTAAATTGAAAAAGGGTCTCTGAAGCACATGTACACTAGGTACCTTTTAAGTCTAATCAGAGTGGAATTGCTCAAACAATGTCCTTCCTATGTTGGTGCAGTGCTCTGCATCCATAGATCCAGATCTGCGCTCAGGCAGATGGAGCTGTGAAGACAAAGCTGCCTTCCAAAACCATTGTTTTTTGTCCCCTTAATAAATATTCTCAGAGAGGAAAAATCAATTGAAATGAAATTAAATGGTTTCACAGGATTTTTCCTTTTTATCCCAGTAATAATTTGGCCTTTCTGCTGAGGCTTTTTTATTCTCAAACATAATTCTATATGATTCCCATGCAGATGAAACACAAACACAGATGATAATTTAAAACTCTCCTTATTATTCCTCATAAGAACTCCAATAAATCATTATAGTGTTATCATTATTCCGACTTGTTTTGACAAGGCTACAACCTTCATGTTTCAAAACGAGTTAGGTCTGAATTTATCTAAGCCCAGGGTACTTTATGTGTTCTGAAAATGTCATGAAATTTTCACTGCCATATATCTTCCTAGTGCTAATTTACCACCAGAACCATATGTTTCTAATCTTAGATTACAGCTGTATAAAACACTCAAAATTGTGTTCATTAAAAGTATGCCTGTAGTTAGGTCAGCCTATCTATATTTATTTTAGATATGAGGTAGAGTTTTTATTCTACTGCTAGTCATTTGGTAGGGACTGTAGGATACATCGGAATGGCACAGAGGAACTGAGAAGAAAAGCAAATGTGAGTACAAGATATTTTTTTCATCCATGAAAGGAAAGTTCATATTCTTATTCACAGGGTTGTGTATACATTAAACATTTGCTCAATCCCAAAATATAACTTCAATATTGGCATGGAAAGAAAATGCCAAAGGTAATGCTTCAAAGAGTGCATTCCATTTCATAAATATTCAGGGTTATAGTTTTCATTCTTTTCAGGAAGTCGGACAAAAATACTGTCAAGTACACTATAGTAAAAGAGTATCTAAAAGAAAAACATCTGGGAAAAAAAGCACATTTTGAACCTGTGAGCTTTTTGTTGTCTGTCCTAGTCCTACTCTCAAAATGGTGTATGAAGTAGAGATGCTTGCATGTATGCTGTTATATGCAAGAACCTTCTTTGGAGGGCATTCCAGTGCATTGTGTGTTACAAGAAATGCCATGCAATAATGTGAATTTATTTTTGGTGGTGTTGTTTAAGTTAAATAGATACATAAAACTTACATGAGTTGTTGGCACGCAAGTTATTGCTTCCTGGGGACTGCAGCAAGTTACTGAAACCTTTTTGAAATGATGTCATGATTTTTTGTAATTGAATATGCATATTTTACGTGTTGGAGGCTGAAACACACTTTTTTTGGCAGGCTCTTTCAACAGATGTACATGCTGGGGCCCTATTCTAGGAGGTCTTACAGCATACGTAAGTCAATATTTGTGCATAATTTATAAAACTGAGCAGTGGAACATGGCTTTTCCATCAAATTTACACGATCATATTTCCCTCACTTTGTTTTTTGCTTAACAGGATGTCAAAGCCCCAAAGAAATAAAGAAAAAAAAATTATAATGTAGGATGAGAAACCAAACATTATTAGCTAATTCTAGTAGAAACTGACATTTTTTTCTGAAGGAAAGGTACAAATGAAAAACAGAAACAAAGGGGAGTATTGAAAAACTTGTAATTAGTCTTTCAATCCATACTCTCTAATCTCTGAATTTCTCTTTAATTAGCCTATCTTTCAATTTCTTTCAGGTTTTGATGAAAGAGATAAGCATAGGCAAGGCTGTACGCACAGAAACCATTTTCGAAACATGTCTGAAGTGTTCATAATATCAGTTAGAATTCTCTGTGTATCTCATAGTTCTTTATGTTGCCTTTGTTCATTTCAACCAAAAGAAAGGGAAGACAAAATAAACATGCTTGTGAGGAAAGTGAATTGATGAGTCTCAAACACAATGATATAGTCGTGGGATTCAACCCACTATAGTCATTGAATTCAACCCACTAATTTCTGCTACTGCCATGTTGATTAGAAATCCACTGGAAAAAAATCATGTGGTTAATACATCATGAGCTATTTTCTATACAGAGCAAAACTTGAATAGATGTTAAGGTAAACATTGATTGACTCTTTTGACTTACTGCCAAATTATCAATAATGAAAATATACCATACAAAGTAAATAAAAGAGAATAAAGATCTCAGAAGATAGTGGTGTTTTAATGTATGTCCTATATTTTCATAAGACAAGAATAAGAGTCATATGCTGCTGATCAGAGAATCAATATATATTATAATGAGCATTATCTATATCCAATATTTTAGCTATATACAATGAACTCTTGGTACAGAATAGTTTACATATTCCTGAGTACCAGGTTAAGAGGTTTGGAACTATAATTACTGTAAAGGATAAACCTGAACAGTGATTGCTGTGAATTAGAATATATTTTATTAATGACTTAATGACAAGTTATATCAGTACACTGTCTTATCAGTACCATTCTGAAATACTAAAATCCAATAAACTCTTATAAGAATCCCTCATTTTAATGTTTTTTAAAACATGTATTCTTCCGTTAGGTCAAATTTAAAAGACAGGAATCAGACAAGTAGAGTTCCTGCTGCAGCTCTGTGAATCTACACACTTGTGGATTTTAATGTGCTGGCTTCTCTTCTACCTATGCTTTTTCTTTTTCATCTTTTTTTTTCCTTTTTTTTTTTTTTTTTTAATTTCATTTTGGAAAGTCTTTTCATTATAGGCAAAGATGATGTGCCATCACTGATTTTACCACTGGATCTGAATATATATTTCATCTCACACAACTTCAAGATTTATGTGAAAAGTTTAGTGAAGCTTCTAGAATGTGCTGGCTTATTTTGACCTGTGATGACAGCATGTTATTGATTATTTACTAGTTACAAAGTAGGTTGAGGAGGAAGACTGAAAATCCAATCCTAATCTGTCCTGAGATACTCTTAGATGGCTTGAATTTATTTCCCATCAAGAAACAATGGGAGAATGAAGACCAAATTCTGGAATCCCTTATTCCAGGAAAAATATTAGTCAATATATTAGCTATAGCTTTTTTGTTAGAGAAATCTGAGAATTGGATTATTCCTTTTTTTCTGGGACAATAAAAGTCCTACAGTAAGTGTCCCATATGTTACTTTCCCTTTTGGAACCATAAAATACTAAATTTTTTTTAAAAAATCTGAAAAAAAAATCCAACTTTCACAGATTCAGAAAATGTCTTTCTTAGATAATGTTTATATTACCACAGATTTTCTAATGAGGAAGTAGCTTTTCTTTGCAGTGAAAATACAACAAATCTATTTATTACTGCTGCTATTGAGTAAAACTCTAAATATCAAACCATTTAGAAGTCAATAAAAACCATAAAACTGAAGTGAACTTAGGACTCTTTCATGCAAACTTGAATGGATATCCAGATCTTGCCACATGCACCAAAGTTAGTTGTTTAACTGAAAACTGAGAGAAAAAATTTAAATTTCAACTTTGATATATATGCTTTTAGTATGGCGATTCATTTATATGGTTCTAGTTTTTAGCTTAGCCTTCATTTTATATACTGTATAGGAAAAAATTTGGTAACAAAGACTTGTGACTTCACAGACAAAAAAGGAACAGCAACTATGAGAGTATCCCAAGAAGTTCTTGCTACTGCACACTGATGAAGAGCTATTCTGGTGAAAAGCGTGGGCTGCCAATTATAGTAACTATTTTTAGTGACAGTTTAGATTCAGACATGAACTTTCTAAAGAATATGAAATAATCAGATATAAGTCTTTAAGTTTTGGCTTCTCTTACAGAAACCAAAGTATTTTAACATGAGGAAGTAGAGGGTTTTCCTAAATACGCTAGGTATTGTGCTGCTGTGTACATTTTACCTATAGGTGAGCTGATGTACTTAATGACCCCAGACCACACTGCAAAAATATGTGAGTGTCAAGAATATAAACTAGCTGTTGTCACTAATTATAGTTACCAGACCTCACTCCTATTAGTCAAAAGAACTTAATTTCAGGAAAGATGTCTGGAGATTGGCACTAACAAGCTGTTGTTTTCAGGTAATCCTGTCTTGAAATAGCTGAAAGAATAACTGGGAAAATAGACCAAGAATTAAATACAGCTTTCACATCCTCGGCAACTTTCACCAGCATTCTACTGCAGACACCGATTTAAACATCTTGCTTTCATAAATTTCAAATAAAAAGATAATGATGTCAAAGATATGGTGTTAGATCTGGCATCAAGAACATAGTTTAAACATACAGTGATAAACTCCTTTATATAATAGAAAGAAATAGCTAAGAATTCAGTTTTATCAAGCATATCACAGTACAACTAGAATAATGAGTCTAAGGACAATTTCTCAGTATGCAGATGTGATTAAATTGGGTGGAACATCAAGTAATGAGGAGTAATAAACTAGGACTTGAATCACCGAGGAAATATGCCTGAGCTCATTTCTAGTAAATAGGTTTTGACAAAGATGGATGTATTGTAAGGTGCTAAAAGGAAAGAACCTCATCTGCGGGAATGAAATGGTGCAGAAGTCTTCTCATTTCAGAAAAATGATCCACACTTCTGCCAACACCCTATATAGTACACTTTGCATAAAATCAGCATTTTGTGTCTAAATATTGTTCCACAGCAACAGTAATATGGCATGAAAAGAAAGACTGTGAAGCATCAAAAGGAAGCCAATGGAAAGGGAAGAAAAAAGAAAAAAAAATTGGAAAGAGTGGGAAAACACAGAAGTACAAAGTATTTCAAATTCTGTTGAAACCTTCAAAGCTAGATTCAAAGAGAGATTGAAGAGTCCCGCTTTATTAGGAAGAGTCAATAGATTGAATACTCCGTTCTTTTCTGTGTTTAAATCCTATTTAGTCTTTGTAAGATTACTGAGTCCTGGTTTCTTTTTCAAGTTGAAAAATGTTGCTAAATGTTATCTTTGAAAATGCAGCAGCTTTTTCCTGATTTTCTCTTTTTTTTTCTCCACTTCCTTTATTGAAAATTTAAGTCTCAACAGAAAAAGATTTTGGAAGTTTGGTAAAAATAAATGTTTCAAACTTTAGCTTCTTGCCTAAAACTTAAACTAAAGTAGCCCAGAAAACTCACTGAAATAAACACCTTGTACGTACACACATTTACCACAATATACTGGATTCTGTGATTCTGTGTGCATTTGGTGACTGCAAGCCTATATGCCCTTTTTATTCACTCCGGGCTCTTCAGTCACTCTAGAAGGCCTTTCTGTCCCTTTTAATTACCCAAATTGTTCCTAACTGCAGTCTAATTCTCCCTCTTTATTTACCACAGTCACCACCCTTGACCTGAATCCAACCCCAATTTAACAATTAGTTTTACCTTCAGAGTGAGCTATCTTAATCAGTTTCTCTCTCTCATCTCTTCAGCCTGATGTCTCAGCAATAACCACAAATGAAATCTAGTGTTAAATTTGTGCCAATACGTCCCTTTCCTATACAGTACACAGAGAGGAAATCAGATTCAGAAAAGGAGAGCTCTCATTTTGTCACTTTCAGAGTTTTCTTCATCATTCTGAAACACACATTTATGTATCCAGAAAAGAAATTAAGTAACCAAGGGCTATCTGCAATCCTAATCTGGTCAATGTGCATAATCCCCAAAATTATTGAAATGTAACGTAAAGCAGAAAAATTATATTTGTTTTCACATTTTACTTTTGATTTCTTGATACTTGAATGCATCAACTGCTTGTTAACAGCTATCAATATGTCTGTGCACTGAGAGAGCAAGCAAGAGTTAGTGCCTCAGTTTTCTTCACTATTGCAGCTGGTCATTGATGAAGTTAAGTACAAACTGAATGCTTTTGAGATTTTCTGTTTGTATCCATTCCTGGAAAAAGTCTGATGATATATTAAGATGAAATACAAGTAGAAAAGAGCTGATCTTCATATCACCTATTGACCATAAAATGAGTGAAATGTCTAACATAATAGAACTTATGCTGTCCTACTTCTTGTTCTTTATATGCTGAACTAAAATGAGAGTTCTGTATGTTTTAGGTTTCCATTGTTAGAAAGCGGCTGCTGTATATGAAGTAATAGAGGGCACCCAAAGCCTGCCTCTTTTTCTCTGTGTCTTTCAAAATAATCTAATCTAGAAGGAAAACTAATTTCTGTTCTGTCTCTGTCTCTGAAATATATCAGCTGCTAAGGGAAGGGAAGAATCAGTGTAATTTTCAAGATTAAAAAAACCACACTGAAATACAGTTTATGATCTTAGAAATGAATTTTTACATAATCACTGAAATTAAAGTTTCTTGAATAAGGTGTTGTTTATGCAAAGTATACAGTCATGTGATTCATAGTAGTACAATACTCTTAAAACTGTATTTAATTAAATTAAATGTAATTTAATAAAGACAGGAAAACTTTTATTTCCAGGAGAAATACTCATTTGAAGTGAATATTATAAAATAGCCAAATATCTCACCACTATCTTCATACTAAAATAATATTTCTTTAGGACTTCTGGCATGTCTCAGGAAGCCAAATGCACTTCCAGAAAGGCAGTGTGAAGCAAATATGAGCAATCCAATTCTACTGTGACTATATACACACTTTCCATCAAGAAATATTACAGTTATTGGGTTTCAGCCGGGATATTTTACTATCAGGCAAAAATAAAATCTCCATTTTAGAATTAATATAATGTTGAACACATATCTCTTTAAAGAGATATGAAGGAAAAAAAAAAAAATTACCACAGCTATTTTAAGGCTGTGCTAATACTGGTACAGCTTTTGCGAAGTCTTTGTTTCCCTCTGTTTCTTTAGCCACTATCTCTGTATCTCTTGGCTAACCTGATGACTCTTGGACTGCTGTGATTGTCTTTTTGCTGTTTTATATATGTCTAGTCTGTTTCTTTGATGTATAGACATATTTTTCTAACAGTAATTATCATTAGAAGCATTGATTTTTAACCATGTTTTGGTATTTCCAAATTTCTCAGTCTTTTCTAATGAGCAAATGTATGAAGTCAAAGGGAGCAGAAGACTACAGTACTTCAAAACCATAAGGTTTGAGTCAGAATAGTGCCAGTGACTCTGTGTTGCCCTCACTTGTTTATGTTTGGGGTTCAGATAAATTAGTGATGAGAGTGGGAGCCAATGGAAGCCGTAAGGTCTCTTCATTAAGAATCCTTTTGCTCCCCCCTCCAAATAAACAACATTTCATCATTCCATAAGATCAAAGAAATTAAGTCCAAAGAGTTCTATTATGAGCCATTGAATAACTGAAGTTGATAAAGAGACACTGATTTCTGTCAGCCGAGGGTACACAACCAAGGAGTGTTTATTAGCTGCAGAAAAGAAGGGAAGTGATACAACTAGCCACATAGTGGTTACTTAAGTGCCATTATCTGTACATCTCTCTGGCCATGCCATACCCATGGGCACTGAAGATAATAATTCAGAAGTGATTTATAAACCTGAAGATACCTATAAAGTTCAGTTAGAAAATTAAACGGATCTTCCCCCTACCATACCTTCATTTTCTGCCTCTGAGGCATCCGTTTTAAACCACCTGACAAAAACATAGATGTGTTTTTGAGAACCAATAGCAGGATTTTCTGTGATGCTTGTCTGAATTTCATAGTTAACCGTTCACTTAACACCTGACTGAATGAACACACCACTGAGCACTAGCTCTAACTAATGAAACAATTATCAATGTTAGTACCACAGGCAGATTCTCCTTTCCTTAAAATGGTATATGTGGGGGGAAAAAAGGGTTGAAAAACAGAAGATTGGTGAGGAGAGAAAAGAATAAGTTGGTTTTAGAATCGTTTTCACTCAAAGACCAACCTTGCATGTGGGAGATGTTAGAAAATACTCATTGGGAGAGAATTCACATATTTGTGTTTGCTTTGTGTTATTTTCTGTCTGCCGAAAAAGAAATTTAGTTTTCTCAGAGTAGATAACGCGATGTTGTTAAAGTCTTAAGAGGCTTTTCCATAGACCAGGGCCTCCTTATGAAAGGGGAAAGGGAGGCAAGAGGGTTTGGAGACTGTAAAACACCACTGGTGAAAGATTGCACGTGCTTCAGGCCCTTTGATATGTAGTGCAGGGATCAGGCCCCACCGCTTTTGCTCCTGCTAAAATGACATTAGCACTGTATGTCTCCGTTAGTGTTTTAGAATCCTCCAGCCAGAAACATAATGGAATAAATCTACTTTTTGCACTTCAGCCATGGGTTGTTGTCATCTTGATGTTACTTGCATGTATTTGGTTCACACAGTAAGAATGTGTTATACAGCACAGATGTTCAAAGGGTTTTTCCAATTGAGATATCCCACCTTGGTTTTTACTTCTTATTGTTAATAATAATTATCACCATCACCATCATCATCATCATCATCATCATCTATGCTAATGCTATCAAACACATTCAAATAAATGATCTTTTCAGATGTGTGTCTCTCTGGACACAATATTCCTTTGAAGGAAATATTTAAGCAGTTCTGCTTTGCTGCCTATACAGAAAAGAGCCCAGTCCAAAGTATATCCAAGGCTGTCCATGTTCTAACTCCAGCATTCATTTACTTTACGGCACTGCAGAAGGTGTTTGGGCTCAGGTAGGAGTAAGTAAAGAGGTTACTTCCTTTTTGAACATGCATCACATTTATTTTCCTCTTCAGATGCTTAGCACAATGACAAGTTTTGTCAGGTTTTTTTGGGCTGGGTTTTTTGGGGGATTTTTTGTTTGGGTTTGGGTTTTTTTTTGCATAATAAACATTGGTTTGTTTTTGTAATAGCTGGAGGATATCTGTCAGTTTTTAGCATGATCTTGGAAAGAGTACATCTACCATCTTGCAAAATTGAAAATAAATCTCTTCTAAATTTATGAAGCTCCCCAAGGTGCTGGCACTGAATATTCAAATAAATTCAGAAAGCCTTGAATTAAAAGAGCTTTAAATGTACCTTCAAGAGACACAGTCCTTGCTCCTAAATGCTGTTTGCTGACTGTGGCAAAAATATTTTTCATGTTGTTCCCATGAGACTCCAGGAAAATGAAAAAATACAAATCCCAAATTAAAAAACAAAGCACATAGAAATCCATTATGGCATTCTTATCCATGAAGATGTGAGAGTCTGGAAAGATTGATTTCTCAAGATATTTTGGGGTCTGTGTTGGGGGAGGAAGGGGCAGATCGGCCCTCACTCTGGTGAAGTGATCCCCTGCCCTGCACTCCCCATCCCTAGAGCCTGTATTCCAGCCTGGCAATCCCTTGCACAGAGGGGATTGTGTATGCAATGCTCCACACCCTGCACCTGGAGCCCCAGTCCAGCTCCAGCGTGGCCTCTTGGAGCCCAGAGTGCAGGGAATATTTCTCTGCCTGTTTTGGGGGTTCTACCCCCCTGGAAAACACTGTCTTCGACCTTCGTCCATGGAGAAAATTGCCTACCCTGTGGGAAGAAGTAGAATCTACACGAGCGTGAACTAGCTGATAGAATATTATGTAAGATTGTCACAGGGTGAAAAATTTAGAGGTGCTGGGTTTGTTAATATAGTTAATAGATAAAAGGCAAAAACATCAAAATGGAGGATTGTTGTTCTCCAGACCTTCTTTTCTTCTTCTATTACTCCATGTTCTGTGGCAGAGGTGGATTGAGATGATTGGGTGAAAAATTCTGCAGTTTCTCTTTAAGCGATAAGGTGATTTATTGAACATTGGTAGAAAAGTAAAAATATCTTTCATTTTAGGTTTTCATTGGGTAATTTACCTTTAAAAGTCTGTGTAGTCTTGATAGTTCGGCTCTTTTTCTCTCACATTCAGCTCTGTGCTGTTCAGGGTCACGTCTGTGACTCTGTTCCTCTGATAAGACCTAATAAACAACTATCTGAAAGCAAGAAGCATGGAAAGTCCCATTCATCTGGATTCCAGGCAAGGACTCTGGAATATCTCCCTGGTCCAGGGAGGCATAATTAAGGCACGGAAAAGTGTCAGTGGCCAAATGACCGAAAGTCCCACCGGGGGGAAGGGCCCACGGAGTCCAAGGGGTATTTAAGGCATGAAGTGAGCACATGTCTTGACCCTACCTCCTCTAGGAATTTCTATCAGCTGAACACTGCTAGAGCCCAGGAGTTGGTATCTATACATGTCCTTTTCTATATCTTTTCTGTCTTTCTCTAATTCCCTCTTCTTTCTCTAATTCCCTCTTCTCAGAATTTTTGAGTAACTTAAAACTGAATGGGCTTAGTTTGGTAAGTTGAATGGGCAAGTTAATACTTTGAGAAGTGATTTATGTTGACTGAATGTTGCATGAAATCTTTTGCCAAAGTTCTCTGTTTTTCCAAAGTTGCCAGTAAAGTCTGGTTTTGTTGTTTTTACCTCCTGAGAATATCTTTTCAGTATTTCTCCTGTGTGTCTCACTCAGAGTATATGAACAACTCTAAGTCCTTTTAAAACCCTTGTCGAGTGAGTTTTTTGGGGCCTTACAGAAGATAAAAACAGTGTTACCACCTGATGATGGCAAGATGAGTAATAAGGATGTTGCACGACTGAAAACCATAAAAGTGTACTTTCAGTGTATTTAATGTTGGTAATCAGAAGTATGTTGTGCTGGGATCATTCATAAGAATTAATATGTTTATTAATTTTGGTTGACATTTATAAGAAAAATGGAAACACATTTTTTACTATCTTCTTTTTAATAACAATTTTTCACTGATCAGAGTTTTCCAGGAATTTGGAAAACATTTTTTTCGTACTGGTGACTCTAAGGAATTTCAAGAACAAGACACTTATAAGATTTACTTTATGATTCTTCATTATTTGCCTGTTTGACGCTAGCGTTTCTGCAATGTCTAGCACAAAAATTTGCAGTATTAATAGCCTCCAACTATTTTGGATCTTAGTCAGTCCTTATGAAGATAAAGACCAGGAAAATTTTCTCCTCCCCACATAAGCCTTAGTTGTATAATAAGCCCATAGTTTTAAAAGGAATTTGACCAAAATGCTGACTCAGTTAACATCTTCATACATGAAAATTCTTATAATAATAATTTTGTAAAATATGAATATAAAAGGCTTGCAGCTGAAACATCAATTTTTAAACAGGAAATAATTAAATTAAGGATTTATTGAGGCCTGTATACAATGAAAGGAAAAGTGAAACATCTAAATCTTCAAAGGAATCATGAACTTTTCCATAATATGCAACCTAATGTTTCCACGTATTAAGACACACAGGTCTCTAGGTGACACTTAGAGAATCGTATTTTATCTTACTACAACTGAAGTTTACCTTCAGAAGACTTGAGAAAATATGGCCCCTGGTTCCCCAAAAAAACCTGGAAAACTTGATACAATAGCTCAGAAAATGATTGATGCCAATATGCCATTTCTGAGGTAACACTTTCTTTTTTTATGTGCATCTGTAGAGTTCTCAGCAATCACAATACAGTGTGGTGCCATGCACTAAAACAGAGTTTTCCCACTGAATTCAATGCAGCATTGATTTTGACTACAATTTCAGTTTTTCTTGTATCTAATCCTGATCTGTTCCAGCACATCTGGAGTTATCTCTTATGAGAGATGATTTTTTTCTGGCTATATTATACTATCAGGACACACAGGAGGATGGCTTAGGAGCACCTGGCCCACCGGGGCCATTGCTGTGGAAAGTGCTGTTGCTCTCATTGTCATTCTCCACAGTGGCAGAGTTAGTCTCCCGAGAAACACCAAAGTTGGATACTTGAGAGACTCGAGCAGCCCAGTGTGCAACAGCCACACCTGGCAAGAGCTGTTATTGAGTATAGGTGTGGGAATCAGAAGGAGGTCATTGCTGCCACTGCTATGACCAGCACAAGATCTGTACACTTTAATAGCACACCCACATCAGTGCAGAGACTAAGAGATGCAGATAGAGAAACGTTATGTATCTTATCATCCAAACTGCATTCTTCTGTCTTTCCAGACTACCAAGACACTCTGGCCAGAGACAGTGGAGGTGCCACCTGCCAACCCAGACATGGAAGACAGCCAGTGCTCTTGAGTAGACTGCATCCCTGGGTCCTTCTGGCTCTGTCATAATACCCTTCCCTGGGGTGTCTATGCCCTCCTCCAAAAGATCTCTGAAATCCCTTCCTCCTCTCCTCTCTGCCACACTGAGGTGACTGGGGTCACACTACCATCACCACCACCTGCAGCCCATGATAAGCTGTATGCCACATAACATCATATGTGTGGTGTACACAGGTCAGGTCACAGGGAGTGTCAGAATCAGGTCAGACACGCTGAAAATTTGGTAAATGAGAATACTTCTTGATAATGTCATCTGTGATACACTACATGTGCCCAAATCAGGCACTTGAGCCGGAAGTCCCTTTGCTGGAGTAACCTCCAAAAGCAAAGAAGCCTATGAAGATTTTGTCTCCCCATTTAAAAGACGACATGTACTGGACAGCCACAGACCAAATACAGAGTACATGAGGAACCACAAATTACTTATGAAAGTACGAAAATCCATGTTGTTCTGAATAATTTGTAACTACTGCACTAAAGGCTATTTCCTGGACTTATTTCTGCTAAGTGTCTTTAGGAACTAGCAAAAACCCAGACAGACTAAAATGGTGAAATGGGATTTTGGTCTAAGGATGGAGCTGAATTCTCCATGTACAGTATGAGTCTTTAAACAGCATCAGGTGACTAGTATTTTAAGCTGAATACTATTTATTTTTCTTTTAAATATTGCATCAGTTAAATTGGAATGACTGAACTGTGGCAAAGATTCTATGGTTACTCTTTTTAATGTTAATTTTTAATTTCCTATTTTTTAATGTTTAATTTCTTAATTGAATGCTATATATAGGAAAATTTTATTCTGTATATGTTATTGACCTGTATTTCCTTGAAATATGTATACTGTTTCTATAATGTTGATTGTTCACTTTTCCTTTGTTTCAGGAACTAAAAATAGTTTTCTCTACTCTCTTCATTGTTTCCAGATATTTTACTGGAATGCTTTTGCTATTTTATGTAGGTTTTGTGCAGTGAAGTATGAATGCTGATTTATCTGCAAAAGACACAAGGAGGGAAAAGTCTCATCAGGCACTTGGGGAAGAAAGCACACTTTTCACAAATGAACTGTTAATGTCTTTCCCCTTTCGGCACCCACGTACTCAGGGACATTGGAGCAGCTGCGATGAGGATGATGAATGTTCCAAAATAGTTGCCATTGAACTCCTGCAATTTTAAAAGGTCACAGAATGAAGAAAATGAAAAATCTCTGTTTTGGCAGAGACAAAGTTACTCTGGCATGGCAATCAAGTAAACGAATAGCTTTGTGCTCATATCTCACAAAAAATCCTGAAACTATTTCTAAAATACATTTTCATCATCTTTATAAGGCTGGTTTCTCTTTAGCCCTTTAAGAGTTTGATTTTTTATAATTGTGCTTTCATGAATCTTGTGTTCAAAATTTGATCTCAATGTATTTGTATGCTTCTAATCTCTTATTTACACATATTATGCATCCCTCAAGTAATCAGGTAGCATGAGTATTCCCACACAGTCAAAAAAATCATTCTGTTTTTATCACTCTTTTTTCTGCATCAGTTCTGTACCTATGATCATAGGAAAGATAATTTAATTAAGATTTTGCTTTTTTTTCAACTGTAGTTACCAGTGAATTCTTGTTTCTTTTCAGCACTACTCTTTATTTTCTCCTAATTGTCAGTCATATGTCCGTGCACATATTTAAAGAGAAAAACGGGCTAGTATCTTACATGAAGATTTTCTTCTCATTATTTTTTTTGATTATGCAGTCACAGAGACATGAAGGTAATTATTTGCCTAATTCCTGTTTAGGTCTGATTTGCTGATTAAAAAAATATCAGAATACAGATCCCCGATGAATAAGATTCAGGTGCACAAATACCCTTACAAATTTTCAACAGTGAAACAGAAATATTCTCACTGTGCAAATTGCCCAGTTCATGTGGGATTCTAAGAACTTCCCAGTAAGAATCTGATAAGTATCTAGTAAGTAATGACTCAGAGGATTCAAGTCAGAGATCTAAAGTTACAAAGAATTTATTTTTCTCTTAGTGCCCACTTACATCTTTGTTATTTTTAATAACATAATGAGTTGAAACCATTTCAGGGCTCTTTGTTCCCCATATTCACAGTGGCAGAACTCCTAAAGAATCCTAGATCCCCCACACCTTTGATATAGGTAACATTACTTAGCACATCCTTTATTTTTCGCCTTGCACACAGTAGAGCTTTTTTCCTCTTGATCATTACAAGGGGTTTTTTTTCTGTGACCCTTAGATTTAACCTTTATTGAATAAGGATGTTGAGAAGTTCACACAGTATTAAATGAGGATTCATTAAAATCCAACTCACTGGTTTAGTTCTTATATTTACTGGAAATCTTCTTAGAGATACATGATAGGATTGAATTTTCTACTGATGAAAAAACAAATATTTCTTTGTCATCTTGCAGTCAGCTAACATATTGTGATTTTTGAATTAAATGTAAATATCCGATATTTGTAATGAGTCTTGGACCAGTTCAATTCGTAGGAAGAGTATGTAGTGGAAAAGTATTGCAATGTCCTAAAGTAGGAGATGGTGACCTACCAACCTTGGTACTCCCCACACAGATTGCAAGACATGGTATGGGCATGGCAATAAGTGAACAGAATAGATACCAAAAAACATGAAACCAGCTGTTCTTATCACATGACATCTTGTGAGATGCTAAATGAGACACAAATGCTAACAGCATTGTCTCCCCTACTCTATGCTTTTTTGCTTGGTTGCGCTAAAACCAAGGGAATGTAGGGAAGAAACATTCTTCAGGTACCACTGCCATTCAGAATTAAATATTCATAAGGTGCAAGAAAATGGGAAGGAATTCCTTGAAAGTCTGTGATTGAATTTCATCAAAAAAAGGGACAAGACCTCTTCTCACTGTCTGAGACAAAAATCTTATCATAACAATCAAAAAGAAACAAAATCCACTAAGTAGCCAGTTCCAATCCTTCCCCTCCTCCACAGATCACACCTGAAGTAACTGTGTATATTCCCTGGAAGGAGAGTTTTCATGAAGCAATAGTCATTTAACATGTTTAAGAAGGAACAAAAGGGGCTCAAATCAGACACTGGGGAGCTGAAGATTTCCTAAGGTGAGTTGGATTTATTAATGAATATTTCCTACAGGATATATCCTGGCTGCAAAAGGAGTATACGAGGTACGCACCCTGAAGATCCAGAGGAGCTGTGGTCTGGCCACATCAGTGCAATTTCATATAAACAGAACTGGGATACTTCCAAGAAAATCCATGTGTAAAGACACTGCCTCCAGAACAGCACAACATTACATCAAAGTAGCTCCACCCACAGATTTTTTGGATGTGTGATCACCAAAAGATGGAAAGAGGGAAGAGAAATAGGGATGAGAAGCCAGGAGCAGAGGAATGTGGAATGTTACTATAAGGTTGCTAGTAATGGTTGTACATAAATCAGGAGGTTAATCCTCATCTGTCTTAAGGCTGTTGAAGTAGAAGGGTGTAAAATAACAATAAAATAAATTTTAACTCAAACATAAATGTTTATCTGTCTGCTTGTACACTTCCATGCACTATTCACAACTAGGAACTCATTTTTATAATAAATTTAATTCTGCTGGAAGATTGAAACATCTAAAGAGACACTAAAGCAGTACCAATTTAATGGGTTAAAATAAAGTACCACTTATGAATCCAGACAGATTTATAACTTCTGAACACTAATGATATACCTGGATAAAATCTCCACCACTAGCTTGGCTTTCGTAATTCAAAAGCATAAATTCATGGTTAAGAAATAATTTCCCCGAAAAGGACGTATCAGAAGATACCATAAGGAATCAGTACTAAAAAGCTTCTTCAGATGAATTGAGCCTTTCTACTGAGTATTTTTACAAGTATACATATATAAACATAAATGATCCAGTCTTAAATGGGACAAATTAAATTTAATGTAAAACTAGATCTTTTTTTATGATTAAGTGTTTGGAGGGGAAGCCTTATGAGGAGTGGGTGAGGTCATTTGGCCTATTCAGCCTGGAGAAGAGAAACCTGAGAGGGAACTCATTGCAGTCAACAAATTCGTTGAGAGGGGAAGACGAGCAGGCACTGATCTCATCACTTTTGTGAGCAGTAACAGGACCTGAGGCAATAGGCTGAAGCTGAGACAGGGGAGGTTTATGCTGGGTATCAGGAAAATGTTTTTCACCCAGAGGGAGGTTGGGCCCTGGAAGAGGCTCCCCAGGGCAGCGGTCACAGCACCAGCCTGATGGAGTTCGAGAAGTGTTTGGACAATGTTCTCAGGCACATGGTGCGACTCTTGGGGTGTCCTGAGCAGGTCCAGGAGCTGGACTCAATGACCCTGACTGGTTCTTTCCAACTCAATATATTCTATGATTCTATGGTTCTATGATAGAGCAATAATTATTATAAAGTATCTGATGTAAGTATGTAGACTCTTACTACTACGCCAAAATTCTCTTTGCTGAGGAAGGGCTCAAAACTTTATTAGTGTCAGTAGATTAAGAAATGCACATCTCAAACACTAATTCTGTCGTACCACCTCCTTCTTTCAGAAGGGTTTTACAAAATCTGGAAAAAGTGTGAGAACAGTAACAAAGATGGTGTAAGACTTTCCATAGTTCAAATATAAGGAGTGATTGGAAGAGTGACCCAAGAGGGTACTATAATAGAAATTGATAAAATTATGAAATTACAAAAAAGTAAACCTGGAAAAAGATGAAAATTAAGAAGCACCCAAAGAAATTATAAAGCAGCAACTAAAAAATCAGGAAATAAAAGTATTTTTTCATATAGTGTGTGAATAAACTGTTGAATTTATTGTCACAAAAGGGAAAGTCCCAAACTATGAGCACAAAAGTAATTAGACATATTTATTGAAGAAAAATCAGCCAGGAGCTCCCTAAATTGCTTGAGATGGAAGGTTATATTTACCGTCTGTAAATAGGATAAGAGTATTTTTATTGCTTTTTTTCACTAAATATCTGCTGTGGATAACTGTCAGAGAGTCTTGGAATAGATGAAAACTTCATCTGACCTAGTGTAGCTGTTGTGCACGTGCTCTGTGTAGATCAGGAAGGCTGAGCTCATGGCCCAGCAAGATATTTCATCAGTTCATTTCCTTCAGGTCCACTGAGGGGACTTAGAAAGTACTCAGTTTCCATGGCACCTCATTTCACCGGTACCCAAATTAATCCTTACGATTCATCGGAAAATACTCAGCTCATACAAGTCCTAAACTTTCCTTCACATGTGGGTATCCAAAAGGTCAGCTAGTAGAAATTTGTTATTTAGTTTAAGTGCTTTCATATATACAAGAGAATGCTCTTCTTGTAATACATGATAAATTATCATGTTTGGGCAAACTGTGATCATCGAATCACCATCAAATGCTTCCGATTTAGCTTTTTCCTTACGGCTTTGCTAATGTTAAGGTTTCTGCAATAAAGTCTCAAGAGGTTTTACAGGAAGCTGTATTTGCTTCTCTGCTCCCTGTCTTGTGCATTGCTTTCGGGCCTGAGAGGAAACAGGATGAGCTCAGAAACAGTTTCATGTAGATGAAGAATTTACCTCTTATTTTCTGAGACTCAGAGATTAGTAGGTTTTATTACCAAGTTTTTGTATTTGTTGAAAGGTTTTGCTAGTAGCCCATTTTACCTGCACAAAATTAGGTATGCTTAGACTTCAGAAACTAATTTAATGTGAGACTTTGCAAAAGAAACAATGTCTTCCTATTTCCAATGTTTTTTGCAACTAGATCTCTACAAACCTGTATTGACTTTCTGAAATAGAGTTTCTACCTGAAAGAGCCCAATTTTCCCAAGGTCAGATTGCTGTGCAAACTCAGATATGATTTATGCATGGTAACATAGATCAAAAGTGTGTCGAAGAAAGACATAATTATATGAGACAAAAGATGAAAAAATAATGAGGTCGTTTCCTATTCAGGTATCTGTATATAGGTCTTAATCCTTTCCAGGGAAAAGAAGATCAAAAACATGAGTGTCACAGGGTATTTCAGATCCAATTTTATGTCTTATCCTCTTGATTCTGAAACAAGGCTTCAAAAATAAATAATTTAATTAATTAATTTTGGACTACACTGACCTTTTCTGTCTGCAAAATAATAGGATATAAATTTAGCCATATATATACAGTTAACTATAAAAGTATAGTTATATGTCAGTAAATACAGACTGAGTAGGATAAAGCATCTGGATGAGTACAATCTTGAATACAGTAATAATTGGAGAAATGTATGAAAATCTCAATCCTGTGTAACCATACAAGAGTAAAGAACTACATATCAAAGGATTTTGTTATCAAAACTGAAAAATATACACTTTTTCATTCATGACATTAAGGCAATTCTTAAATTTTTTTAAGTACACTGTAACTTTAAAATTAAGCATTAAGAACACACTAAACATTTAAAGAGGACAAGTCAAAGTCAGATGCAAGTTATAGTAAGGTAAACATAACTTTCTAGTAAGAAAAATTTGAATAATTCCCAAATCTGATTAAAATAAGCTGAGATGAAGTAAACCCATACTGGATATGGATAACAGAGTTTAAAAACCTGAAATATCCCCTTACACGTCACTCAGTTACTGGCATACCTGCTCACTGTCTCCCCTCACCACACCGGGTTCCCTGGGTCTCCAGTCCCCGGATGGGAGGTGGATGCTCACCCAAGGAAGTTGAGCAGAATGTTGCACCAGTACACACCATTCTTGGGGATCACCAGCATGTGAGTCCACACATCTGTGGGACTTTTCCCTATTTCCCAGTTTTATTCTCCAGTCACAATCTTCACCTTCTACTTCTTGCAATTCCTTCCCTCCCTGCCCTCTCTTCTCCCTCCCTGCCCTTCCTTCTCCCTCTCTCCTCCCCCCATAATATTTTCCCCAAGACCACCTCTTCCTTTTTGGAATCTCTCTTCTGTGCAGCACCTCTCCTTTCCAGGACCTTACACCCCCAGTTTTCCCAGTCTAGACAGTCCAGGTAGGGAAGCATAAGACATGACTGACCATCTCTCTTAAATATTTTTTTTTTTCAATTCACAGATTGAGAATGCGACACTTTCGTTTAGTCCAGGTGTCATAAAAATGTACAGCCAACCCATACCAGCTACAGCTGCAGCTGCACTCTTCCCAAACACATACAGCCAATTGTCTTCTGCCTGGTAGTATTCACAGTTTGAGCCACATGTTTACCTACTTTCCTGCTGAAGTTGAACAGCTAGTGCTATCCAACTTAGAAGAGCTGGCAGGGACAATAATATTTTATGTTGAAAGCATCTGCTATTCTATCATAACTGAATATGTGGCACACCAAAGAGTTTGACAGTTAGAGAATAAATTAATCACATTAGATAGTATAAAATATATAGTCACAGAACATTACACTTGAAAAGACAGCTCATTTGCTTATTTCACCCTCATGGAAAGAAGAACTAAACCATGTATTCTCTTGAACGTTATCGAGACGTGTTTTCATATCATATGTCTGCAATTATGAGATTTCCTTTACTTTTCCTGAAAGATTTTCATCATCTAGTATCTTGGAATACAATTCTGGCATTGATGAAATTTTTTTCACATAAATATAGTGAGGACTATTGCTAGTTGATGTCACACAGTAATCCACTTCTTCAGGCTTGGTTGGTTTTGGCTGGTAAAATTTATGATATTGAAAACATAAAGCTCTTTTTTAAGCAGATGCTCATTTCACAGTCAGGCACTGCACAGATGATTAGAATTTTCCTTTACGGGCTGAAGACTACAGAATTTTGTGAAAAAAACACAGCAGTGATCTCGTACACTGAAGAGACAAGAACCAATAGTGAATATTTTTTGCATAAATCACACTTCAATGGACTGAAATCATACACAAAAGTCTGACACAATAATTCTATCCCATCTGGGTAATATCGTTAACTTTAAATATTAGAAATCTCATAAAATATTATTCTATTTAAATAAATCACTGCAAATATGTTCCAGTAAACTTTTCTTCTGATCTCAAGACCTTGAAACTCATGAAAATTTTCATTTTATTTCTTGCCGGTATCAATTTAACATTTTAACATCTAAAAATTAGTTACCCAGAAGGAGACTCAGCATGCAAGCTAAATACTGCACAATAACAAGGTAATTGTCTTCACACAGAAAAAAAATATAATTGCAGAGGAATTAGTCTGAACTTTTTACCCAAACTTCCACACTTTGGAAATTCAAAGCAGCACCCACTTCCAGGAGTCCATATGTAGTAAAATAGGAAATTACTTTTTTAACTATGTATATATGGTTAAAGAAAGCAGGAGAACTTTCTTCCAGGCAGCCTTTTCCTTCTAGAGATGTGGACCTGTAATTTACACTTCTCCAAAGCATTTCTTACTGATTAGACTATGAAAAGTATCCTGAACCAAGACTGAGATCCTGTCCATCCAGTGAAAAATGCACAACTATAAAAATTAAAAAAGCACAAGAGAGACTGGTTCTGTATCCTTCTCTAAAACACAGAGCTGTTAAAGTGAGGGTTTGATGCTGTTAGAGCATGGTACTCTGCAGTGATACAGGATAGGACAAGGGGTCATGGCTTTAAACTGGAAGAGGATGGGTTTAGATTAGGTATTAGGAATAAATTCTTCCCTGTGAGGGTGTTGAGGCGCTGGCACAGGTTGCCAAGGGAAGCTGTGAATGTCCCCCTCTCAGCAGTGTTCAAGGCCAGGATGGATGGGGCTCGAGCAACCTGGCCTAGTGGAAGGTGAGACAGATTCTATCATAAAATCTATGCTTTTTTCATTTCAGCACTATTTTTTAAAAACACTGCACACATTTATTTTGTGCTATTTACTTTTTTTTCATTTTCTTTTTTTTCTTTTACATATTGCCCAGTTTGTAAGGGAAAATAATTTGGAAATTATAAACTTGGCAAGAAAAGGGTTTTGGTAATTTTCTTTCTAGCAGTATGTCATGTGTTGTACAGATGAGCCATCTTTTGACACATTTTCTAAAACGTGTGCCGTCTTTTAATTCCTTTTCCAATGACTTACGCCATCTGCCTGGAATTGTAAACATCACTTTGGATGTAAAAATAAGGAAAAGAAGGAAGAACTCTGAAATCTAGGTATCAAAATATCAAGATCATACTATCAATATTGAAAGATTTAAGAAATTTTACAAGAGATCAACATAATTTATTAGGAATACAGATATCCAGGTGTAACGCAGGAAACAAATTTAAGGAAAAAATAAGATTCAATAAAGGAAAAGGAAATACTGAAAAATCTAGTGGAAGAAAGAATGAAAAATCCAAATATGTGTTCATTTACTATAGGGGCATTAAAGGGGATATATTATGGAAAAGGGGTATAGCAACTTATTTATTATGTATTTAAGACAATTACAAGAAAAATAATATTGGAAGGGATTTACAGGTTAAAAAAAGTAGGTTCTTCTTGTTTTAAAAATATTTTAGATCTTAAATCCAGGAAATTTTCTTTGGAGAAATGTTCCCAGATCAATTTGAAACCTTTTGAGGAGTCATCATAATAACTAAACAAAGTTGACAGCCTGCATCTTAAACCTTTCTGGAACTTCAAAACACCTCGTATGTTTGTAAAACAAGAACATATTGGCTATGGCTTTTTTTTTTAATAAAACATATCTACGCAATTTCTGGCCGCAGCAAATCACAGCTGATTATATCATATTACAGTATGTGTTGATGTAACCATAGTAATAATTAAATTCATTCTTGGAACTTGTAGGACATACGGATTCTCCAGAAGGTTCAAATATTTGTTCTAGAAGTGGAGCATTTTCTTTTTAAAAATTACTTCTTTTTAAAGAAAACAGAAAGCTTTTATAGAATGTTCAGACACAAAAAGAATTGTTGTTCATATAGAGCCTGGTCTAATGTACTTATTTCATGCTCACATTTCTCATTTGCTCTTAATCAATCTGAATTAAGCACCATCTATTGTGCCAGCTACGCATGATGCCTGGCATTTATCAATTCACTACACACTTACATACAGCTTCAAAACTTAATCTGGAAGACATGAGCAGCAATTCCCTGTGGAGTTAAAAGTCAAGAACCCCCAGAAACATAACAGTAAGTGACAAATTAGATTGTTTAATTATAAACATGAGTGTAGGTTATTTGTAACTTCAATAAATCATGAAATGGTGTCCACACCAGGTAAAATTTTAATTCACCCTTTCAAGGAAGAGCCCTGACCTGTAATTTACCATTATTGGACAGATAATGGAAAGATCAGATGATAAGGCTGAAGAGAGAACACTCAGATGTTAATAATAAGTCTTTTATTTCACCTTGCTATGATGTGACAATATTTAGGATATACTGAATTTTATACTAGTCCATAGAAATACAATTGCTCTAAGGAATATAAGCATATGTGTATAGTTTTGTTAAGTAATTCTCAGAACCTCAAAGAGTGGAAAGCAAGATAACCATGAGATCTTTGGAAATGGAAATATGAGACAGCTTTCTAGAACATGCTTTATTTTGGGGTGATGAGCAGAAGAGCAGTCACAAGGTTTTGGAGCCAATTCTCATTTAATTTTGTGATCACTGCAAGTATCTTGAACCCAAATGTAACACTGCATCGAATGATAATTCTTTTTATAAGCTTCCATATTATAAGTGGCTGAAGAAAAATCCTCATTTTATAGAGAATAATGCCAAAAAAAAGGGTTATATATTCTGACAAGGTTTACGTACAATTTATTCTTTTCAAACATAGTGTAAGGTAGGGAACTATTCAGAGTGGCAGAGTATACAAGTTCTTTTGATGTCTTCAGTTTGCCAGCTAGATCATCCATGAATCAAAAAAACCAGTCTGGCCAGAATTTTCGAATTTGTTTTCTCAAGGTGGACTACTAAAATAATGGCTTCATTTTGATTTTTCATAAATACTCCAAAATTTGCAACATCTCTCCCTGAAGTTTTAATGCTATTGATTTCTTTTAACTATATTTCAAACTGAAAAAATTCTAGAAACTGAGTCTGTATTATATAGTAATGGTAGTAAAGAGGGTCTCACCCTCAAAAGAAGCAGTCTAAAATTCACAAGAGATGCATTCTTCCACTAAATATTGGAGAGCTGGCCTTCATGTTATTAATTGTTTAAATGGTTAAAAAGTAGTTATCAGGCAGGATAGTAAAAAAATAAATGAACCATCATTTTAGAGTTAGTGAATCTTACAAGGCTAAGTAAAGGAGTGGTCTGTATCCATCACAAAATGACATTATAAATCTTTGTACCTTGCAAGGCAATGATGTGAAAAATTACACTGAGCAAGCCAGAGATACACTATTTGTAAGCCTCAAAGGAAAGGTTAATGCAAGTTAAATATTGACATGTCAGCAATAAGGATTATAGCAATTATAAATTTGCACTAATGCCAGCTGCTGTTTAATTATTATGTGACACTGACAGGTCAGTTTGGAAGATTGACAGCTAAAGACATTTGCCTTATAGGAATTATTCAAGATCTTCGGAACAGGCTCTGATCTCAGTTACACCAGTTCAGTTCTACACACAAATCTCCTAGAGCCAAGGTAGTTAATCTATATTTCCAGTGGCAAGAGCAAAATCCGCTGTGTCACATATTATATTCCTTTTACCTAGAGTCAGGATAAGTGAACTATTAGTTATGCTGTAAACACACAATAACACACTTCTCTCATCTTTCCATCAAGTCACTCTTTTAAGAACTACACTAGAATGTAAGTAAATACAGCTAGTTTCTGTCTGATAAAAGGGTGGGGAGGAAGTGAGAAATGTGTATTTCTACTCTAAATGGGAATGCTTCTATTAATCTTAGTAGTAAACATAAATCTTGAGCTTTTGGGATGTGCGCAGAAAGAACAAATATGTAGATTGAAGGAGAATTTCACTCTTTTATAAGTAAAAAACCAAGAAGTGATTAAAACAGAGGAGTATTTCTGGAGTACAGGGAAAATAGTAGATTTAATTTCTCTGTTGAAATATACTGGGTCTGATTAAATTATTTATCTGAGAAAATTAATTCTACGGCTGCCATTTTGCTGCACTTACATTGTTCACTAAGCAATCTTGACATCTAAAAGCACACTGGAATTACGGCAGTAAATGCCTGTAAATGATCAACACAAAGCCCATGAATCAATTAAATTCTAATTAAACGTTAACAGAGTGAATGAATGAACAGGATTTAACTTGTGGAGAGGTCTTATCTTAGTCCCTCCACACACTGGTGCATTTCTAAAACACTCTTTAAAACAGAAAATTGTGAGAATCATATCTTTTCTCCCTGAAGTTGCGTGAAAAATAAACCAAACAAACAACTTAATGATTTCAGTGGGAGAAGATTAAAGAAAGTCATGTCACTTTTGAAGTTTCTAGATTATTCCTTTTCTATTTTCAGTACCTAAGTAAATCAGGAAACCTGTCCCAAAGCCCCATAGACTTTCTGATAAACCTGAAGTTTTCTGACAGACATTTCTGTGGTTTTGGACAGTTATTGATCTGTTTACTTACAATAAGATATGTTTAATTTTGAATACAGGAAATATGTTGAAGTTCAACATCTTCTTAAATAGTTTGCTTCAGCTGTCTCAGACTATTTGAAGGAGATGGTAGCTGAGTCTCAGTGGGTAAGTGAAATGACATTTCAGTTCTCAACAACTATTTTTGCTTCCAATCCCTCAGTTAAAGTCATATAGAAAATTACAAGGGATTAGGTTTTTTGCTTTTTTGGTTTTTAAGTGAACATTATAAATTTTATGGAAAATTATTGCTAGAGGCTTCTATATGCTTCTATGTTTCCCCTTTTCTTGCACCCAGGCACGTGCATTCACTAGTGTCAAGGAATCAAGGTTTTAACTTTCCATAGCATTCACTACACCTCTATTTGAATTCTAGTCTTCAAGTTTAATTCAAATGTTAAATTTAATTTCTGGTAATATAAAACACATTAGCACAGTATTACATGATTAAACTGTAAAATATCTGACTTTAAGTAAGAATTGTTGACATTCTTCTTTCTTCCTTGAAAATTGGATCTTTCACTTGAAAAAGAAAGGAATTTAAAAGTAACCTCCAAGAAATTTCACATCCAAAAATATTTCATGTTAACATTTTACATTTACAAAACTAAACCCACTACAGCACAAGGACCTCTGAACTTTAGTTTTAGGCCAAACTTGTGGTTTAGAGTCCCTGGAATGCACTGCACGTTTCTTATTGTAAGGAAGCAAGTTTACATCAAGCTCATAAAAGAAGATTATTTTACCCTGTCCTGAACTAAAGCAGAATGAATGGTGACAGTCAGCAGATTCTTTAAAAAAATCACACTCCTAATCCAAATCTAGACATATCCTGTAGTGTCATTCCATTATGTTCTTTACCATAAATGAAGTTAATAATTGAGATTTCTTTATGGCAATATACTGTGGCAGTAATACCACCCTGCAGCAACTCCAGAGAAGACCAAGGAGGTGACTGAGTCAGGGTCTTTTACCTTTCTTGAGCTTTGGAGAAGAAATATAGGTGACCCTGCACTGCAGCAGTTAAACGGATTATTTTAAGGGCTTTCAGTGATCAAAATGTAACCAGGCTTTTGTATTGTTATAAAAGTTTCAATGTTAGTAATTAGCCTAATGTTTGAAAATACGTTGATAGAATGAAGTCAGAGCCCTCTTCTATCAGATCAAAAATAGATTAGTCAGATGGCTCTGCCAGTTCTTTTTCTCCTGCACCAAAACTAACAGCATCATCATTTGATTTAAAACAAATATAAGTGTAGTTTCAATTAAATGGAGCAGACTGTATTTTTATTACGTTTTCTGAATTTGAATACACAAATCCAATTTGTACAGAAAACTAAAGACATTTCTCCAGTTTGAGGAGTTGTAAGGGAATTATGGCATACATTTCAAGGACACAAACTTTTAAAAGATTGACCGATCTCAATTATGTTGTTAATTCCTGAGTGTGCTCATATGAAAAAAGTCATAACGAGATCCAAGGGGTTTGGCAACTGAGTGCTTCAGCACCTGGCATTGTACATGGCCTGAATCACAAGCAGGCAGAAAAGTAGAACTCTGCATTTTTTATATACTGTNATATTATATATATTATATATTTATGTCTATATAACAGGAGCAGTAAGTGCCACTATGAGCTTTCCAGGGCAGGGAAGAAATTTCACTAATTTCCAGTTTGGAAGACAATTGTAAACAAAACTGGTTTCACCAAAAATTTTGAGGTTTTTTATGTAAAGCTATTAATCTCAAGCAACCATAAGCACATCTTCATTGTTCTTCTGGTCTTCACTTGTTTCCCCGAGTTTTAAATATTTTTTTGCTTGTTGAAAGAGCAAGTAGACCTCTGTTATTTGGTAGTTGTAGAAGTAACACCACTTTCAAAATCTACTTAAATTTATTCACCTAGAAACAAAATAAAATTGTTGTTGTCTTTGTGGTTTTAATGTTAAAAACAATTTTTCTTTTTTTTAGAAGGTTATAAAATTTTAGCTTTTAAAAACTACTAAAAAAAATAGGAATATATTTATATATTTCAATAAACAACATGGGCTCCAAAAGGACCAGATATATTCCTTGAGATATTTTTTTCCTCTATCAAAAAATGCTGTACAGAAAGATGGGAACTGCTAGGCTGGTTCAGACCTATCATGTCTCTAATCATGCATGCTGTTTGAAGTAGTGTCCAACACCAGTTTGCAGACACCACATTATCTACCCCACTGACAATTTCCCAAGCAGATTGAATCTTCTCCTTTTCATTAAGACATCCCAATTCTGTGAGCTTCTGAGGTTGTGTCTCAGAGTCAGGATAACTAGAAACTCTCAGGAATCTTTCCTGAATGAATGCATTGCACCTGTAATGTGAATAGGAAATTCAAACAATCCACTCTACTATGGATTAATTATTATTTTTTTTAGTGCTGCTTTACATTATGCTACCATATTACTAGTTGCATAATCCTCTAATATTTTCTTGGGGCTTTCTCTGTATTTGACTATTCATGAAATAATTTCCAGAACTTCAAAGGTACATTGTGAATATTCACTGGATATTTACAAATATATTAACACTGGACTTTTCATGGCGATTTGAAACTCTGTACTATCAATCTGTTGTGTCACAGCTGACCATTTCCCATCTAGTTTTTTAACTCTTGCCATTTGCGGGAGAATTCTGAGTAAAGGCTTGTTCCAATACATGATTATTACTTTAAAATAATGTTCAAGGGATTCCAATCACTTATCAATCTTGTTAGATCTGATATCCTGTGGCATCCAGCTTCAAAAAAGCAAAATTGTTAAACACAAATTTCTTAAACTGGCTTGGGTCCCAATAAAGCAGAAAGAAAAAAGCTTTTAGTCTCAGACAGCTTTTCAGCTTTATTGTGAGAAAGAAGAAAAAAAAAAATAAAAAAAAGGAATGTATCCCTGTATCCCTGAAAATCTTTTGTGGTATGGAATGAGGTTAGAAAATCATTTAACTAAGCAATATCCTTAACTTCTTTCAGTGTTTCCCCAGTCACACTTAAATATACAAAAAAAGGCCCTGAACAATTTGGTCTGACATTTATTGTGCAGTTAGAATAATTGTTATGCACATGGCACTGAAATGATGAATAGAAGAGTTTTATTATAATTTACAACTTTGAACACAGCAGAGTTTAGTAATGTCAAAGATAAGAGCTGAGCCTGACAGGTAGCTGAAATCAATGAAAGGCAGAGGCAAATCACAAGATGAAACAGTTTTTCAACCTTTTCATGTCCCTTTATGTGTGAAACTCACTCTCACACATATTATAGGTTTGCAAATTACAGGACCCATAAAATTTCTGGAATCGCTGTAGAAAACTGGGTAATGAGAGGAAGAGAACAGAGCGAGCGAATTTTCACCTTTATTGCTTGACACGAAGACTTTTTACAGAAGTCAGGGAAAGGATTCTGCATACCTTTCTGCTTTCTCTCTAGCCAGGTAAGGCTAGAGAGAAAATATTTTAGAGAGTATATTTTTTATATATATATA
>VZRV01005413.1:12739-99357 GCA_013398115.1 Falcunculus frontatus | reverse complement strand
AAGGGATAAGATCCTTGAACCTCATGCTGCATTCTTTGGTCATTGTCAAGGAGTAGCGTCAAATCAATTTGATTTTTCTCTGTTGATGGAGTAACCAGCTTCAGAGACGACAAGAAACGTGCAGAAGCGGCGCGAGCGCACCTCAGCCGGGCGGCGAGAGGCACAGAAGCCTCGCAGGAGTTCCGCTCCCACTGGGGCTGTGCCCGTGACACCCGGGAACCGTCTTCTGAGACACAGCGGCCGCAGCCCAGGGGCACGACGGCCTCAACCACCGGCGGGCCGTGAGCTACGAGGTCCGGGAAGGACCCCGGCCGCCCTCACTGGAGCTCCGGGCCGGCTGCGCGCTCCGCAGAGCGGGAGCTGTCCGGCCCCCGCCCCACAGGGCGGCCCCGCAAAATGGCGGCCCCCATTCAGAGCGCCGCCTTCTCATTGGCCGCGCCTGCGGGGCTCCGCCAATAAACCGCGCTGTGAGTGGCGGCAGCGCTGCCGTCGCTATGGCAACCACCCCGCCCTCGCTCCCTATTGGCCGAGCGGCGCGCGGAACCCGGGCAACCGCCCGGCGCGGGGTTGTTGTGAAGGGCCGGTTGTGGGGCGGTGGCGAACGGGGGGTCCCGGTCCGGTACCGCCGGGCCCCGCCGCCACCAGCGTCCAAGCGATCGCCCTCGGCCCGACCAGCGCTCCCGTCCCGTGATGTTCATCAGCGGTGAGGCCTCGTCCCCCGCCGCGCCGTCTGTCAGCAGGGTCTCGCCGTGACCGTGTTTGTGTGCCCGCAGGACGGCCGCGGCAGCCCCGGTGCACGGCGTGGCCGTAGGACGCGCTAGCGGAGCGGAGCCTCGCCGGCAGGAGGAAGGCGCTGCCCGCCCGAGAGGCGCCGCGCTGAGCCATGGCCGTGGCCGTCACCACGAAGACGGCATGGAAGCTGCGTGAGTGCCGGGCGGGGGAGCCGCCCCGGCTGGGAGCGGGGAGGGATAGGAGCCGCCTCATCCCTGCCCTGGATGTGGTGCCCCGGCCCTCTTTCTACATTGCTGACTGGAATTTTTGACTCCTGGAAGTCCTGTTGGAAGACATAGCGGCACAGTGAATAGCGTGGCCTTGTCGGTGCTATTTTCAAAGGGTCACGGCTTTTATTTTTTCTGACTAGTTGCTGCAGCACTAGGCTAAGTGCCTGTCTAACCCCACATGGTTCTACTGTAGTACAAGAGGCACTGAGGGATGGGGCACCGATCAAGGGGCAGCCCTGGATGTACCGAGAGACTGGGGAATGAGAGGGTGGAAAAGAGCCCCACGGAAAGGGATGTGGGGTTCCTGGTCGATGGCAAGTTGAAAATGAGTCACCAGTGTGCCCTGATAGCCCAAAGGGCCAGCTCTATCCTGGGATGCATCGAGGAAGATGATGGTCCCGCTCTGCTCTGTGCTGGTGCAGCCTCACCTCGAGTCCTGGGGGCAGGTTTGGGCACCATAGTTTAAGAAGGATCTTAAGCTCTAACATAGTATCCCAAGAAGGGCTATGAATGTGGTGAAGGGTCTAAAGGAGCAGCCATGCAAAGGAGTGATTGCGGTCTCTTGGCTTGTTCAGCCTGGAGGAGACTGAGGGCAGAGCTTATTGTGGACTGCAGCTTCCTCATGAGTGCATTGGAGGGACAGCTCCGATCTCTGCTGTCTGTGACCGATGACAACACCTGAGGGAGTGTCTGGAGCTGTGCCAGGGGAAGTTTAGGTTGAATATTAGGAAAAGGTTCTTCACCCAGAGGGTGGTTGCACACGGGAACAGGCTCCCCAGGGAGGTGGTCACAGCACTAAACCTGCGTTCGGACAACGCTCTCAGGCTAAGTGGGCTTTGTCCTGTGCAGGACAAACAGGAATAGGACTTGATGATCCTTGTAGGTCCCTTCCAACTCTGTCATTCAATGGAAACTGCCGGATTATGGTGGGGAATTTCTTCAGTATCAGGGAGAAGGTCCCAAACTTAGCCTCTGTGGGATTGTCCTTCATTGATGCTCACTTGTTACAGAAGGTTTGCTGAGCTCTCTGCTGCAGGAGGAATGGGGTGATCTTTGCAGGGCTTGTGTGTCCCACTCTCTTGAAATTGCTTTGCAAGAGACAGTAAGAATCTGCTGGTTTCATGTCCATTATTCTTCCTCTGAAGGAACGGTAGACAGTTGCTGACTATCAATTTCTAGCTAGTCACTGATGAGTTATTTCATGGGGGCTGTTGAGGAATGTTTAGAAGCAATAGGATGTGATCAGTTGCTTTAGTCAGTGAGCGGGGTCTGGAAATCGGCTGGCAGAAATATTGTCCTTGACTGGTAACACATGGAGTCATCTGAGATAACTGACTTAGGAATTTTGTATCTTTTTGAGCAGAAAGCCAGTTTGCTATGTTATCTTCCCATTCCTGAAACTCCAGTTGCAGGAAAAGCTCAAGTCTATCCATCTCCATTCTCCTTAGGTGGGCAGAAGTTCTTGATCTTCATTTTTGCTAGGCTCTGCCCCATCTTAGCATCCTCTTTAGAGTGAGACACATTCTGAGTGTTAGGGATGTTTCAGCGATGCTAATTAAGAGTTTAGTGGTGCTGGGTTGGCAGGTAATAGCTAGTGACAAGAACGTCATGAAACAAAAAATTTGTGTGTTTAAGGGATCGTGGGGGAGCGAATGAACCTCTCTGGCCAAGGCAGACGTCAGGTTATTACCTGGCTTTTGAACAGAGGGTTGGATGCTTCCACGATGACTTTTAAACTTACAATGTATTATTAAGAAGGAAATCAAGAGGGGAAAAAGTGGAGCTGCTGACACACTCGTTTCAGCAGCAGTGCTCAGCGTGTGTCCTTTCAATTTTAACTAGTGAGTGGGTCTGTTAATGCTAATTGTACTTTTGGTCGCCTTCTAGTCTGTGTATCCATACAGGCTTTGTTTTAGCATTTTTATGTGGAAGTTTGGTCTTTCAACACAATGCAGGTATATTTTCAGATTTGCCCTTCGCATGTAATTTATGGTCCAGTTACCTTTGTAATTTGAAAGGTGTTTCTCCAGCCCAAGTGAAAGTTGCGCAGTTTTGCTTTCAAAAAAACACTCTTGAGAGTTTGAGATCAAAGTACCTGTAATTATTATTGCAGCCATCTAATATCCTTTTGGATTAGTGTTGCATGTAAAATGATCAAATTGCTCCTCCCAGCCAAACAATCTGAATGAAAGCTGAATTGATGCTACCTAGACTTTTTACAGACTCATAACTATTTTTACAATTTCATAACTATTAGACATGCAAATCCTGTGACCTTCCAAAGAAGAGAACAGTATGATGAAGATATTGGTAAATGCGTCTGCCAAAAGCCCCTGACAAAATTTTGAGTGAATTTAAAATTCCACTGAGAGATGTCTAAGCAAAGATGCTCGTTCAGCTTCTTTTTTGCCTCACATTGGTTTCTTTCTGATGAGCTTTCCATAGAGTTCTGTCGTTGCAGTGTCAGAGCTTCCCCTCAGCTCCAAGTTTTTAAACAGTCATTTAGCGTCAATCGAATTTGTTATTTTCTGTCCTCTTGGACAGCTATTCACCCTCCTTTGTCACAGTTGCATGCTCTGCAGTGCTCAGTTTTGCCTGTGTTACCTAGTGGGGATGTAGCAAAGCCTCTGCCAAAACTCAGGGAAGGGAGCTCCACCTCTCCCCGCTGCTGAGTCTGACTTTTTTTCTGGGTAAGGTAATGAACTGTACTGCTGCTCCTCTGCCAGTTCCTCTCAGGTTGGACTGTCTGCTGCTGCTCTCTAGAACAGGATTAGAGGGCCTTTCCCTAGATGACTCTGGCTGCTGTGCGTTATTGCAGGTAAAGCACCTTCTGTGATCAGGTTGCTGCACTTGAGCAAATCTTCAAAAGCTGCTGAGCTGCTGCAAGTGAGAGAAGATGCTTTTTGTAAGCCCTGTGAGCACTGGAGTTGTGAAGCTTTGGTCAGCAGATGTTTTAAGTGCAGCAGGCAGAGCCAAGAGGGACTGTTCAAAGCAAGATAATAGCGTGGCTTCTTATCTCAACAGTGGGCTGCTGCAGCTTGTCCAGTGGAAACTGGAAAGTGTTTCTGGAGGAAAAAAAAAATTTTAGACCTTTTGGAGGGATGGGATGAAAATTTTTATACTAATCTGTAATAAGTGTTTGCTTTGTTTTGTGCAGAAGAGATCATGGCCCACAGCAGCAATGTATCCTCAGTAGTCCTGGGAAAAGGTTCAGGCCGGATGCTGGCCACTGGAGGAGATGACTGTCGGGTCAACATATGGTCAGTTAGCAAGCCCAACTGCATCATGGTAAGAACAGGCCTGTTTTCAGCTTTTGTGGGATGGGAATATTAATTCTGGGGTTTGGAGGGTAGGGAATGAGGGGAAAGATTGCTGGGGTGGAGCCTGTGGGACTTGTGACTAGAGTTTGCCAACACAAAGCTGTGTAACCAGATTCTAGCTAAAGATAGGGACAGAATTGGGTGCCTGGTGGGACCACTGCTCTAGAGACATTGTGGGAATGCTTGAGCTGGGCCAGTGCTTACTCAGATAAAGAATATTGTGCTTTATATATTACCAGTCTACAAATAATTAAAGGAAGAATTTTGTACAAGAATAGCTATTTTTTTTATTGCAGGCTACAGGGGCCAGTTTTATACCCTGGGGTTTGCAGTCACAGCAGGAGATAACCACAGCAGGATGCATTCCCACCTGTGCCACTGTCCCTAACTGTCAGCACAAAGGTTGCCACAATAGTTTGCTGTAGGCTGTGGAGGAGTAACTCTGGTTGCAGCATGTTAGCAAGGGTTGGGTTACCCCAGCAGTAATCACTGAAGTGCACCATAAATGTATATTTAACAGATATCTATCCTGCATCACTTTGAGTGGGTGTTGAATAAAACCAACTTTAACACGTCCCTTGTCATTTGTTTAATTAACAGCACAATAATGTTGTGGTATTGAAGGGATTGCTCTAGCCAGTGTGAGCCTTGTGAGAAAGAAATCAGGAAAGTCAGGTCAAAGAGGCTAAAAGGAGAATGTGTCCGCTTTATTTTTCCATTCATCGAGTGTATGAAGGGTCACCTTTGGCAGGGCTATGCTTCTTGCATAATGTAGTTAAGCAGTGTCTTTCCAGGCCCTTGGTGGTGGCATGACTCTAGTTTGAAACTGGACTATTGCCTTACTCAGGAAGAAGGTTGAATAACTAACTCTGTACCCTTTCTGTGGGAGCAGAGAGCTGCACCTCTCCTGTGCTTCCTGGGAACCACAAATGTTGGGAGCTGCTGTTTCTGAGAGGCAGGGGCTGACTGAAGCTGCTTGTGCCATTCTTGTATATCAAAAGAATCTTGATTTTTGGGGTTATCCTCTGAAATTCATTTTTAGTGTTGATATTACAAGGATTATGGATGTTTGCATGTTGGGAAAGAGGGAGAAGAGGAACTTTTCAAGTAACATTGAGACTTGGTTTAAGTGTGAGCTCTAGTTCTCACTAAGCAATGGCAGTTGCAACTGTGGAGTTTGTAGAGGATTTCAGTTGCACATGGATTCCTAAGAAAGCCCCATCAGAACAGGCAGCTTCCAACTGACATTCCCAGTCTCTGTATGTGTGTGGGAGGCACAGAGCCAGTGTAGCTATTTAAAAAGACATATTTGAGGATGGAGTAAAGCAGAGAATACTGCTTATTTGGCAAGCAGAAAGTCTGCAATGGTGGAATTTGTTTTCTAGAGCTAGTTTTAAACATTCTTGTGTTTTACTAAAATACAGGCCTTTTCAAAATGCTGACGTATTTTGTAAGCTTTCAGGTGCTCAAGGATGAAAGGAACTTCATACATATGAATTACTGCCTTATGCCTCAAGTCAGTACTTCAGTATTAGCACCGTGCTATCACTGTGACATCCATTGCTGGCAGCAACCTATGGCTTGGTGCTTGTGTGAAGATCTCAAAGTAGCCCTGCTTTTTCTCTTGCTTTGATTTTGTAACTGGTTCATGACACTTACATGACCCATTTAGAGCAAACACGCTGCCATTGTGCTACCACAGCATAATTTTTATGATGTAAGAATGTGTCAGCCTTGTCTGAGCATCCGCACCTAATGTTTAACTACCTGTGTCTCTGTTGATACATCCTTTAAAACTTAGTCAGTGTGCCCCAGAATGTGGGATAATGTGGCAAGACAGGTGTGCTCTGCTGGGTGCAGTGATGGGCTTTTGGGGTGCTCTGCCATACTGGTGGCTGCTGAGGAAAAAGGACCAGTGGCACAGCTGGGTAGTCCCAACTCACGGCTTAAAGAGTTACCCCTTGAGTGTGAACAGTGCCATGGTTCTTACAGGGCTGTGCCAGCAGCTGTTGACTGTGACTGATGGTTTTCTTTGCAGAGCTTGACAGGCCACACAACCCCCATCGAGAGCCTACAGGTCAACCCAAATGAGAAGCTCATAGTTGCGGGGTCCCGGTCAGGGTCCATTCGAGTTTGGGACCTGGAAGCTGCCAAAGGTATGTGTCCATGAGTTTTTGCTTCTGTTCATGCACACTTTTTGGAGAATCGTTATGCTTAATGTCTGTGCTGACCCAGAAGGTTCCTGATTTAAGAAGGAGCAGGAGACTGGCATTGCTTTCATCTTCATCTGCAACTCTTTTTTGCCCTTCTTCTGAGGCTGTAGAGCTGTGTATTCATGCTCAATCAGAAATTTGGACGTGTACTGGGGACACTGATCTGAGGGACTAGTTTCTATGGTTTTGACCTGAGTGTGTCAAAATCTGTATTCCAGATCAGTTTCCATGCATACGTAGATAACTAGGCATATAGAATTTGTATTCAGAGTCTCAGCTTGAAATTGTCCACCTTAATAAAAGGATCCCAAACCAGGTTGGAAGTTTTATGTTTATTAGGTTCTGCATAAGTGCAGGAATCCCCTGCTTGTTGACTTCTTATTCTTAGGTTCTAACTTTTCTCTTTTCCTCAAGCAATTTTTCTGCTCTCCAGCTCTTTCATGGCCACATAAATAGACAAAGACCTAATTTTTAATGAACTGTAAAAGCTATGAACTCATCAAGCTCTGATCCTTTAAAGGCCACTGTTGAGTCATGCTTTATTTATTGCATTTTCCTCAAATCCTAGAATGAGTTTGCAAAGGTATCATAAATCACTTGAGTGCATTCCAGCAGGAATACCAGAAAATGACTGAATATTTCTTATAGGTTGCTACTTGTTCATAGAAGGAATGTGTAATGAAAATAGACTTAGACTGGCTGAGCTAAGAAGGCGAACCACAGGCAGCATCAATAATGAAAAGCACTTTTGTCATTCAGACAGTTAGAATCAGTTCAGTTATGGAATAGTTTGGCTCTGCCTGTGGGGAGTAGCTGATCTGGCTGCATTTATTAGACCTATGAGCCAGTGTCTGTGCAAATGACCACCCCAGCTCTGGCTCAAGAATCATCCAGGGGAATGCCAGGGGAATCATCAGCTTGTTCCAGATGACAGATGAGGGAGAGGGATTGCGCTTGTTATTATCTGAGCAATTTTTCTCAGAGTTGAGTTCTGCGTTTGTCACTGCTTGCCGAGATACGATGTACCAGTTCTACTGGTCCTTTCTGGTTTCCAGAATTACAGGGGGTGTTACTTGATGACTTGCTGAAACACTCTGATCGTTTCTTCTCCTTCCTAAGCATCCATTTCCCATCTTTACAATGATTCTTGCAAGGGACAATTGAAGAAGTCCAGGGTGAATATTGGAACCTAAGAGGTGGTGCCTGGATGGCTATGCAGAGTCCTGGGAAGGGGTCTGTCTAATAACTGCAAGGCGAATGCTGCAGGCAGTCGAGACTTTCACTTCCTGGCTAAAACTGTTCCTCCTCCAGCCCGTTTTGCCGTCTGTGTAACAAATGAAATGCTGCACTGCCTGCCAGCTGCCTCATTTTCAGAATGGAGACCTTTGGAGTTCTATTCATAGTTTCCATACTTAAAGACAGGACTTTTATTAAGTTCATTGATCACAGGCTTTCTATTGCTGTTTCTTTGCATTGCCAGGGTAAAGTCAGAGGCATTTTCACAAAATAATGTATATTTCCATAAAATAATGGTGGGGATAGTATGGCTACACTTCTGTGTGGTGTCTGGTGGAAGTGAACTATTAAATATTTTTCCCCTATTCCTTCTCTCTGCCTCTCCTTTTCCCAGTTCTTCGTACCTTACCAGGTCACAAAGCGAATATCTGCAGCCTTCATTTCCATCCTTTTGGAAGCTTTGTGGCATCTGGCTCTTTGGACACCAACATTAAGGTAAAACCCAGCTTTCACTAGCGATTTCCCTCTTTACTTGCAGTGTCTTTGTTTTGAAGAGTGCCGAAATGTGTTTTTTGTTGAGCTGTTGGTAGATGCTGCACATCATCATTTCCATGTGTGGGCAGGTGTGTTTGTGAGTGCTTGTGAAATCCGTGTGTGTATTTTCACAGCCAGCTCATGAGTGTGACTCCTCTGGTGAGGAATGTGGCTCTGAGTAAGGTGCCAGCCAAGACCTGGTGTCAGCAAGCACAGATGTCCTGGGTGTTGTGGATTGTATCTGCTTCCTCAGGCTGGTGTTTGACTGTCAGAACTGAGTTTCTGTAGTAAGAGAGACCTTCCAGGAGTGATTCTCACTCGGGGAGTTAGAAAATACCCCTGGGGCCAACAGGGCTTCAGCAGCCCCTTCATTCTGCAGTGTCTGTTAGCTTGGTGGCAGAGACCCCTTGTTCTGGCAGGACCCTTGGGCTCTAAACATATAATTTGTTTGTTTTACTTCCTCGTAGCTCTGGGATGTAAGAAGAAAAGGCTGTATCTTCACATTCAAGGTAAAATGTTTCATTAGGTTTCGAGCAAAGAGGGGAGAAATACTTGTTTTGAGGACTTGTGAGCAAACCTAAATGTGATTATGTACAATTAACTTCCTGGTTTTCCAGCATGAAAATAAGATTTGTGAAGTGGCCTGGCAAACCTCAGCAGGCCTCTGCGAACTGTATGGGAATATGAAATGGATATTATGGGATATCAATGGATATCATGTGCTATAGTGTGGATGGCTTCAGTGGGGGATGGAGAGCATCCGTGAGGGTTTCTTTGTATTGTTAGTGGTATTACCACTGCACTGAGATGGTTCTGTTCTTGGGACCTTTTTCTACCTAAAGAACTTGCTGTATATTAATTTCATGTAGAAACCAGAGACTTAGTGTCACAGCACTTCTATCTGGCCATATGTAAGTCTGTAATTTAGAACTGATTCTTATTAGTGAAGCCAGATCTGTATTTACCATACTTAAACTGATGGCATAAATGTCTAGGTGAGAGAGATTACACACATTTAGTGTGGCTGGGTGTAGTGTCTTGAGTACAGCATTGTGTTCTGCAAGCTGTGAACGCTGTAAAACACTTAATTGATTTTGGTTTATTGTATTGTATAGGATTGAAAGACAAAAGCCAGAATCCTGTTTGTTTTCCTCATTTCAGGGTCACACAGAAGCAGTTCGGTGTCTCCGCTTTAGCCCTGATGGGAAATGGGTGGCCTCTGCTGCTGATGATCACACTGTAAAGGTAATTTATTGTGACACCCTCCTTATGTGCTCGTGGCACGTGGGAATGCTGGGATTGTCTTTTTACCAGGCATTACCAGCACTCACTCATAAACACCCTTAGTTCATTGGGCAGCTGGCTGAGCCCTGTGGCTTTGCAGAGGCCAGTTTTCTTATGGGGGTTGTGTCTGATGGCCCACAACACACTGTGGAAGAGCTACATGGGTTGAAATGCCCTTATCCAGCAGACACATTGGGAGAGACTATGCACAGAAAAATTAATGTTTTGGTGGTGGTAGAGTTGCGGTACCTGAACGTTGGCCTCAGTAAACCTTGTCGAATGAGTTGTCCACAGCACCTTGCTGCACCAGAGTAATTTCTGGCTCTGCTTGTTTTATACACATTACATGTGATTATCAATCTGAAAATTGCTGTCAGGACTGAGCAGAACAAGAGAAGGAGTTCAGAAAAGTATTGATTGAAGTAGTGGGTTCAGTTGTTTCACATGGAGTGTGGAGGAATGGGGATGAAGGACTGATTTTATTTTCAGTTTCATGTGAAATTAACTGATCAGTTATTTCACTGCATTTTTCAAGTGGAGACTAGATGACAAGAAGAAGGAATTGCTAAGGGATTCAGAGCTTTTGGATTTTTGTTTGTTCACTTTTGAGATACAGTCTGTGGGGACAGATGGAACTGCTATATTTTGTCTCAGTCTCTAAATATAAAACAGAAACTTCTAGGGGACAAATTAAATGGAAAATAAAAGATAATGCAAAAAAAACCAAAACAAAGCCTTAAATGACTGGGATAGTACTTTCTCCCTGATTATTGCTTTCTTTGACAGACTTGAGTCTGTTCTTTGAGGGGGGAAGTGTTAGAAGGTTGCCAGTACAAGGAAATCCCAAGTGTATTGGAAATCTCTAACATTAAATCTCTTCAAGAGTCTCTGTTCTTTTCTCCTTTCAGCTGTGGGATCTGACTGCTGGGAAGTTAATGTTTGAGTTTACAGGACACACCGGCCCAGTAAATGTTGTTGAATTCCATCCCAATGAATACCTTTTGGCTTCTGGCAGCTCTGACAGGTACATAAGGGAAGGGAGAAAGAAGGGAAATGTATGTGTCTGTTCCATTTTCTGTGCCCTTCCTTGTAGGAACATGACAAAGAGGAATGTCACACAACTCGAACCTGCCATTGCAAGAGCCAGACATCAAGACAGCAGGACGTGACATCTGTGGTGGGCAGAACATGGAGATCTTTCCTTCTCATCCAAAATTGATGGCACCTTCTGCCACACTAGAAACCAATGCATAGCCCCAAGCATCTCACTAATGCAGCTGACATCCTGTGTGAACAGCAGGCAGCCCTGCTCAGCTGGCAGGGTGTTCTCTTAGCTCTGGGTCAGCTCTAAATGCCTGTCCGTGTCTAGAGCCTCTGAGTATCTCTGTCTGGATTAATGGATCTTAGCTAGACCAGCCTTCTGTGTAGGGTCACTGTATGTGCACAACAGCGAAAGTCATTCTAACTGTTAGTGTTTTGTTTAAAATCTGGATCCTATTGTGATTTCTAAAACGATGAGCAATGAATTTTGTTGCATTCTGTGTACAGGACTGTTCGGTTCTGGGACTTGGAGAAGTTTCAAGTTGTGAGCTGTATTGAAGAGGAGGCTACTCCTGTCAGGTACATTAAATTCCTACTGAAATGTGCTAGGCAGAGACTAAAGGTGGGGTGAAGGGAGAGTTTCCTCAGAGAGAGACATTACTGGGGAGAAGTCTGGGCTGCTGGAGATGTTGCACATCTGTATTTACCATACCACGTTGTACAGGTGAACACCAGCTTGGAAGGTTCATTGTTAGAAACCGAACTGAAGGTGTTCATTGTAGTCAGAGATCCACAAGGACTGAGCAAGGTGGGAATGCTGTCCCTGATTCTCCTCCTGCCTTCCTCCCAGGTGTGTGCTCTTCAACCCGGATGGCTGCTGCTTGTACAGTGGCTTCCAGGATTCGCTGCGTGTGTATGGCTGGGAGCCAGAGCGCTGTTTTGATGTGGTCTTGGTGAACTGGGGAAAAGTAGCTGACTTGTCTATCAGCAACAACCAGCTGGTAAGCCACTGCTCCTGAGGTGGGGGCAGGCAGCTGTGAAACACAAGATAAAATCCTGCTGCCTCCTTGCAGGCCTTCAGACCTGTACGATTGTGTCAGGGCTTGCAGCATGCCCAAAGGGTGTGTGCCTTGTGCTCCACTTTGTGTCTCTTTGGCTTCTGGAGGAAAGAACTCGGGCTTAGTTTGACCAGTATTTAGAAGCTATGCTTGGCAAAAGTTTTATCCAAGCCTTTCATAAATTGCTGGCAACTTCAGGTTGAAAAATCTACAGCACTGAACTGAGCAGTCCTCAAGCACAGTTGCTCAGGGTCACTCCATCACACTTGTTCTCAAATGGGCTGGTGTGCACCCCACTCCTTGGTGAATTACCTTGCCTTTTGATCTTTTGCCTCTGCAGATAGGAGTTTCCTTTGCCCAAAGCACAGTCTCTTCCTTCGTTGTGGATCTCAGCAGAGTCCCAAAGTCAGATTCTATTCCTCATGGGTTGATCAGGGATGACCAGCCTCTTGTGCCACCTACCCCCACGGGGTCCTCCCTTCGCCGCATCTATGACAGGCCCTCAACGAGCTGCAGCAAGCCACAGAGGTGAGGAAGTCTGCTGGCTTGTTGAATTTCAAGATTTTAAGGAAATGCAGCAGGCACTCAGCGCTCTCTCTCTCTCTGTCTGACAATACAGATTCCTCTGACAGCAACTCTTTTTCCACAGCAGAGTGAAGCACAACTCGGAGAGTGAGAGGCACAGTCCTAGCAGTGAAGATGACCGGGATGAGAAGGAATCAAAGGCTGAGATCCAGAACCAGGAGGATTACAAAGAGATCTTCCAGCCCAAGAATGCGATCTGTCAGTACCAGGGTTGATGGTGCTTTTGAGTAGTGTTTGGGTTTGAGATCACGATGCTAAACTGATTCAGTAGAACTGACCTTTGGCTTACTGTCACAGAAGCTTCACCTGTGACTGGAGAGTTTAGAAAGCTTTTCTTTAATATTCTGTGCTTGGACACTGAAACACAGATCATGTTGGTGAACAGTTGGAAGGTGGCACCTTTGCTAGGGTACAGTGATGTCTGTTTGAAGCCTCAGAAGCCAGAGCTTCATCGTAAATGTGCTGCCTTCCTATCCTGATTAGAGTGTTAAGGAAATTTTATTAGCTTAGAATTTTGATATGTATAAGATCAGCAGTCTTCATTAAAGAAGGAAAGGCAAAATGTTTTGTTAAAGCAAAGGTTGTTGTTTAGGAGGCATTGTGCAGTGTCTGTATCTCATTTTTATGTAAATGATAAAAATGAGATACTGTTTCTGAGGAATTCATAGCAATTATTTTTATTTACTTATATAAATCAATAACAGGAGGTGGATTTTTTCTAACGTCATTTGTTGTGACAATGCCTTGTCACGCTTCACACCTCTGGAGCAGCAGTGAACCACAGGGGTCAGTTTTGTCCCTCCTATCCATGAAGGCTGAAAGCCTTTAGCTAAACTCATTAATAGTGTCAAGGCCTAAAGGAGATAACTCTGCTTGTTGTATCACTGATTACCCTCGTGTGTGGAGTTGTTGGAGATTTCTCTGCTCCAAGGTTGACTTATCCGAAGCCTTGGATGCTCTTTCATTTGTTTATTTTTTTAATCTTATTCTGTAGGCCGAACTCCTCCTCGAAATGAGCCCTTTCCAGCCCCTCCTGAGGATGGTGAGTGTGGAAATGACACTCACACTCAATGAGTGTGGAAATCCCTTGGTGGGGATAGGGTTAATGGCCCTCAAAAGAGGGAGAGCTGCCTGAAGGCAGAAATGACTCCTTGCAGTGTAGCTAAACAGAACCTTTGCTGTCAACTCTTGAAAGTGACCATCAATTTCTGCTTTCCCACTTCTCTCCCTCTTGGTAGAGCCTGGAACTGCAAAGGAAGCAGTGAAGCCCAGCCAAGCTGCGGACGTCCAGACCTCGTTGCCAAAGCAGGAGCTCGTACGTACTCTGTGAATTGCTGTTCCTGCCCCCTCTGTGAACGATGTGCAGAGCTGGAGAATTTGTGATTTCTACTCGGGCTGATTCTTTTACTGAAGGGCAGTAAAAGTGCAGCTCTAGGCTTTGTCCTGCCAAGTGTCTTGCCTTAGCAGTAGAACCAAGGCCAAGCTGCCGACAGGCTCTGTTGTTTTAGTTTGCTGCTTGTGCTTGCAGTGGTGCTTCTCCTTGCGTCTCAGAATTGGGGCACTCAAGAGAACCAAGTGCCAGGTTTCTACAAATACTTGAACAGAGGCTGTTTTGTTGCCAAAACTGCAAACAGCTGATGCGCCAGGATTCATTATACTGGCTTCTTTAGAATTCTCTCTTAGCCTTCAGGCTGGCCACAGCCCATTGCCCTAATTTCAGATAACAATAACAGCACTTGGCACTTCTGCTGCGGCATCCCCATGTTTTTGACAAACTTTAATTACATTGTGGTGCGTACCTGAGAGATGCTTCATTGCCTCTTAAACTACGTTAGCAAACTGGGGACTGCTTCTGCATTAGGACCCTGCTGTGAGAGGAAAGCAGGTCAGAAATAAAGGTCATCAGACTAGGGCCAGACTGTTCCTGCTAGAGCTTTTATCCCAGTTTCTCTTGCAGCCTGATCCAGTCCAGAGGCCACCGATTGCCTCCTCAACTTCTTTGACCAGAACAGAGCCATCGGTGATTCCTGCAGCCAGGAATGAGCCCATTGGCCTGAAGGCCTCTGACTTTCTCCCGGTAAGTGTCTTTGGACAATGTTTTCCAGCCAATGTCTGTGTTGGGTGGCATCAGAAAGAGGGTGTCCCATTGTGATTGGTGTGAATACAGCAGAGTTGAGCTCTGCTCATGAAGAACATGTTACCAAAGCAGAGAGCGAGGGGTGAGACAGTCACTGAACTCTTCCATGTACCAGACAGTGGTTTTCATTTAAAAAATTGGAGTCTGCCATTGCATGTACATAATAATTTCACGGGCATCTCTGCCTCTTGCATCTTGGAGGCTTCTTGGTCTCTTTTGGGGAGGATATTCCCTTGTCCTAAAAAGGGGGAAAGACCAGAGCATCCTGATGATCCCAAACTCTAAATGTGAGCAAAGGAAGTAGTGGTTCTAGCATGGCCTGGGCAGGAAGCAAATTGAGAGTCTAATAAATTATGTAAGATTTATGCTTTGTAATAAAACTTGCTATTTCCAGACAAGTGTTTCACATAAAAAAATAAGGTTTATGTGAAAACATTTCTTCATTAAAACATACTGGTTTTGAAAACTTACTTTAAATTCACCTTTTTTTGAGAGTATTTCCAAAGCTTTAAACATGTTTGTGATTGATGTAGTAGAAAAAGCAGAAAATCAGAACAAATTGAGCATTTCCATTTCAAAAGGTTTTTACAACCATCTGCAAAGACATCAGTATTCACCGACATTCTGTGCACCAAAATTGGCTCTCACCTAGGCCAGGGAAGGTTCCCACCCTTCTGTGCCATCCTGCTCTGTTATTGGTGTCTGTACTTCCAGGCTGTGAAAAACCAAAGCCAGACAGAGCTGGTGGATGAGGAAGCCATGTCCCAGATCAGGAAAGGCCACGAGACCATGTGTGTGGTGCTCACCAGCCGCCACAAGAACCTGGACACCGTGCGGGCTGTATGGAGCACCAGTGACATCAAGGCAAGCATGGGAAGACACCTGAGGCTCATGAGGGGAGCAGCTGAGCAGCTCTGTTTGCTTGTCTGGGGCTGAATCTGCCTCATACAAAACACAGGGTCTCACAGCTCTTGTCCCCAGGGGTGCACCACAGTGCTGCTGTGTCCTACCTACAGCTGAATGGTCACAAAGAAACGTGGAGAAAACTTTCTCATGAGAGAGTTCTCTTCCCTAGCCAGCTTCATGTTTCCTCTACCTTGTTTTGGAAAAGCAGCACTTGATACTAATTTGCATTAACCCAATCAGTTTGACCTCTGCAATAGACGACTTTCTCTTCCCCTTCTCTCTCAGAACTCTCTGGACTCTGCAGTGGCAATCAACGATCTGTCTGTTGTCGTGGATCTCTTGAATATTGTCAACCAAAAAGCGTGAGTCGTGGGTGGGGTCAGCCCCAGGGATGCTCAAGAGCCACCTGGCTGGGAGTTGGGTGCTCTGCCTTTTACTTGCCCCATGTCCAGTGGGCCGTGGCAGCATGAAATTCATGTGCTTGTAGTCAAATCTTCAAGCCTATAGTGACGGTAACTGCTGGAGTTGTTTGGGGCCAAGGGAAGTCAAAGTCTTGAGGCTTCCTTCCTTTAGGAAGTCAGTGGCAGTCAATGAAATATATCAGAACCTGCCACTTTCTCTCACGAGGGGGAGTCAGTGAACTTGCTCAGTGAACCTGATTGTCTCTGTCTGGGCATTTGCTAGGAAGTGTTATTTGTGTCAGCTCAGCTTTGTAAAGCCTCAGTCTCCAGTCTCAGGATATGTCCTTTTCTTTTCAGGTCTCTCTGGAAGCTGGATTTGTGTACTATAGTCCTGCCGCAGATAGAAAAACTGCTCCAAAGTAAATACGAAAGGTGAGGCCCTAAGAACATGGTGTGCTTTTGGGACGGGGTGTAGGTAGTGATAGGGGAGCTCTGCTGGGCATTTTGTACCTGAAAGAAAATCCTGAGATGTCACTGCAGATACAGCATCGTGCTGATATGACACCTGAGAAAGAACGATGGAGTTGCCAGGTGTGTGGGAGAAAAGATATGGAAAGTATGCATGGGCAGGAAGAGCAGGATAGTGGGACTTGTCATAGATATGTTGGATTGAAGACAGCTCTGGCAGCCAGGAGGGGTCATGTAAAACAAATGGGCTTTGCACACTGCTGGGAGTGAAGCTGTCAGCTTGGGTCAAGGGCAATGAAGTCCTGCAACAGCCCTGGGAACTCATCTTTAGGGGGAAAAAATTGCAGCCTCTCTCTTAAGATGGAGTTTCTGCTCTTCCTTTCTTCTGGGAGAGAGGTTCCTGCCAGGTTCCCTTGGCAGGACATCTCTGCCCTTGAGCAGAGAGGTCCCACTTGGCAGGGTATGTGCCAGGACCTTTGGAACAGGCTTGCTTTGTGAAAGTTTTGGAACTAAGATGTGTTGTTGGTACTTGGCTGTTGCTCTCCTTCCATGGTTACAGGTGATGGAGTGGGGTTGTTTGAGGACTGTGTGCTGCAGGGACAGGAATGAAATTCAAGTGGGACCCGATTCTCTGTTTTTCAGTTACGTGCAGACTGGCTGTACATCCCTGAAACTCATTCTCCAGAGATTCCTGCCACTCATCACAGACATCCTTGCTGCACCACCTTCTGTTGGAGTGGACATCAGCAGAGAGGAAAGGTGAGGCACACACTTCCGCTTGCTCCATCCTGGGACCAGCAAGTGAGCTTTCTCTTGGGTGAGCTTTGACCTTGCCATCAAGGCTCTGATACCAGACTGGACATTCCTTCCCTTTGTCCGCAAATACCAAACCTTCCTGCTCAGAGGAAAAGGCCAAACTTTTCCCTTTGTCTCTGGATCTTAAGTCATACCTAAACAAAGTATTGGGAGTAAAACCACTCTGAGGCTTCCGCCTCTGCCTCACAAGACACATGGGTTGGTAACCAGGCCCTGGATTTTGAGTTTGCTCACAGGATAGCTGCTCTCTGGGAATTGGCCTTTGGAAAACAGCACCTCCTTCCTCCCTGGACTGTACTGCCAAAGGGGGAAGAGGGTGAAAGAGCCCTTATGTGGATGCCATTCTCCTGTCTCATCAGGACGTGGGCTGAATGCCTGGTGATTTTGCAGAGCTGTGCTCATATTTCAGTCTCTTCCAGGCCATTTTCAGGGCTTTTCTCTCCAGCTTGAGTTGCCTCTCTGGCACTGGAGGAGCAGCCACACCTCAGGCAACTAAGGATTCATGCTGTGTCTGCTGTCATTTTTTTTCAGGCTTCACAAATGCAAATTGTGCTACAAGCAGCTGAAAAACATCAGCAACGTTGTCAAGAACAAGTCTGGGCTCAGTGGCCGCCATGGTAGTGCCTTTCGGGAACTGCTTCTCCTCATGGCTGTCCTGGACTAACAGCCACCACCTCCTCATGTACAAATACAGGTGGCCAAGCTTCCCCTGCTCGTGGTCTGGCTGGATTTCAGATCTCTCCGTGTGTCCGTCTTTTCCCCCTGCCCCTCTCCAACATGGGAAGTGGAATCTGCCTGGCTGGTCGCCCACCCAGCCCTGGTGCCTTACGGGCTGGATGGAGGACCTGAATGGAGACACGTGTGTGCTGTGTGAGGGGCCCTGGCGGGTGGAGGGCCCCACAAAGCCCTGTAGGGAAGCTGCTTCATTTCAACTCTTCATCTCAGCATCAAGCTCTGGGCTGCTCTGTGTGCTGGCCTGTCCCTGCAGGAGGGCTCTGAGCCTGCTGTCACCCCTCCTTCCCGCTTGTGCTGTCGGTTCTTGTTGCTTGGCCCTGTGGGCCAGGGCCCCGCTCTTGCTGTGCAGCTGCTGAGGACTGCAGCCACCACCCCACAAACGCCTGCTGTGGGGTGGATGCCCTTTCCATACAGAAGGGACTTGAACTGCCATGGGGGACCAGCCCCTTTGGCTTCATCTGACATGGGCAAGGACACTGTGCCACTGTGCCGGTGCATCTCAAGGACCTGAACCAAGAGTTTCTCTTGGCTTCTCAGACAGCCCTGCTGGCACCCAGGGCTGCAGAAGATCAGTATCTTCAGACTCTGCTTGGATCTGAGGTCTACCTGGACCTGTTAAAATATGTGACTTAAACAGGACTCGTCGTATGTATTTGCCTTTGGGGGTGAGGATTTGGAAGGGTGGAGAAACAGAGGGACATAGACTGATTTATGTCTTTCTACATCCACTGGACCATTCTTAGAGGTTTGTTTTTGGTTTTTTTCCCCCAATAAATGTCTGTCAGAACCTTTCTGTCCCTCTTTCTTCTTTCCTCTGGGGAAAGAGGTTCCTGTTGGTGCTTTCCCTGCTCTTCCCAGCCTGTCTCCCATTTTATACACTGGAGCTTGTTCTCCAGGAATCTGTAACTTATAATGAATTTTATTAAAATATTTGTAATTTTTTTTTAAGTTGTGTTAAATGCCTGAATCTCTTGAAGTCCTCTTCACCTTGGCATGGCTCCTGGCTGGGAGTTCCCAGGAAAAGCAGGGCTCTATTCCCTACCTATCCCAGGGGAAGCTGACCATTCTCACCCTTCCTGCTGGGAGGCTGTGGTGAGCAACGGGAGAGCCAGCACTTGCCAGGTGGCTTGTGGAAATCCCGGGGGTGGTTTCACTCTGCTGGGTCGTTCCCAGCCTGAGGAGCAGCATCATCATTCAGGACTCATCCTTCTCCCTGGCTGCACACACATCTCCCTGCCCCAGCTCTCCAGTGGATCCAGGCGGAGTGGCAGTGCTGCCTACCCGCTGCCTCAGCTCCTGAGCCAGGGAGTGCATTTGGAAGGCTGTTCTGGGGAGGTGGAGTGGAGCCATCAGGAAAGCTAAGGCCAGTCCCCACATTGCTGGTGCTTCATCCAAACAGTCAAGTTTTGGGAACAAAGGGGAGTGCCTGCCCAGCTCCGTGGCTCCAAAGGTGGCTTGTGCAGCAAGAGGCACTGGCACTGAGCCACTGCAGGACTGACTGTGAGTGCTGCATGCTTCGAGCACCAGGAGACTCACAGGGTGTGTGTCCTCTTGGTCTGCAGCTGCTTCCTGCCTCATCTGGTGATAATCCCATGCCTGGCCCCCCATGAGGTGTGAAAAGGCTCTGCCAGCCACCAGCCTATTGTTGGGATTCGAGGTTGAGCAGGACAAGGTGGAGCAGGACATGGGCGCATTGGGACTCACTTTGGATTTAACCACCGCTCTCCTGCTAATTGCAGGAGCCAGCTGCGAAATGGGGTGGGGATGGTGCTGCCAGGCTGGCCCTGGGGGCAGCTGCAAGGGGAAGGATATTATGGGCTTTTCTAGCCCTACAGGAGATGCTGGGAGGAGGGAAGAAGCACCCACTCCACCTCAAGCAGGGTTCAAGAACAGCAGCGCAGGAGGACTGGCTTTAACAGTTTATTTAAAATAAGTTTTGTTACAAAACAGGATATTTTTTAATTATTAAAATACATAGAAACATCTAATCTTATAAAAGGCTAAATTTATTTTTCCCTTTTTTGTTTTTAAATAGCATATGCCATGGAAGCGCGAGAGGAGAGGGCTGTGGTGGAAAGAGCCATCAGTGCATCCAGCAGGCATTTCCAGCAGGAGGAAATGTACCCACAGGTGGGTGTTGAGAGGTCCAAGGGCAGTGCCATCCCCTCCCATGCCCCTGCCAACCACCATCCCCATATATAAGCCAAGAGGCTTTTGCGCTGGAGGGTTGGGGTCTTTTTGTTTGTTTTCCACTGGTTTTCCATTCCAAGACCATGTAAACAGGTATAAATATTTCAAACACTTTCATCTTGACCACACTGTGATCTCTCCTGACAAGACAACTGGTAAATAACTTTACAATAGCTTCATTCGAGACTGCTCCATCCCCCCTGGTGCTGTGTACTGCAGGCAGCCAGTGTGGGGCCCTGGCAGCACCAGCACCATGAGGAACAGCAGCTCGGCTCATGCACAGCACCGGGGGCCTTCATGCAATAGGGCTTGAGAAACTGACAGGGAAAGGAGCTGCTGGGATGTTTTGTGGCTTAACGTGGAGGAAGCGCTGCTCTGAATGATATCGGGCAGCTGCCCAGATGCAGTCTTGCAGGAGCTGTGGCCAGGCTGGCCTTGTGGCAATAGCAGAGGCAGGGCCAGGGCCTGATCTGGCTCTGCACACCCCTTCCAGCCAGATCTCATTGTAAAAGCAAAGCTGGAGAGATAGAGGGAGCACCCAGCAGCTCCCTGCTCTGGCTAAAAACATTTGTCCAGCAAAAATAAACTCACAGAGCTGGGCATCTGGGGGGGCAGATCTCTGCCCAGCACTACTGTCCCCCACCCTGAGAGGGGGGGCTGGCTGCTGGGAGACCCTGACCCCATGCTGCTCATGGTGAGAGGTGCCATCACCCTCTGGTCACGGGTCCTGGTGGCCAAGGGAACAGCACCAAAGCCTTCATGTCTTCCAGCAGCCATCTCTGTGTCGGGCTAGGTTCTGCAGTGGGTTTGATGCTGTGGCTGGCACTCGTCACAGGGGGACTGGCCTCAGCTTCCCTGGCGAGAGACATGCATGGGTTACAGCAGGCATGGGCACAGCTACCAGTGCCCCAGCCCCATCTGGTGGCATTGTAGCAGGAGCTGGTACCACAAGCAACCCCAGGAGCATCCCTGCACAGCCCAGCAGCCCTGCCCTGCCTGGGAAGCGGGGCAAAGCAGAGCCCTCCACCAGCGCCAGCCGCAGGCACTCACCTGGCAGCCATGGCTGCCCCTAAGTCATGCTGAAATCAAAGGGGAGAGAGGTTCAGCCTGGTGGCATTGCCCTCCCCTTTCCCCCCAAGCCCTCAGCAGCGCCTTCAAACCAGGGCACTCTTGGGGAAGGGCTAGCCATGGCCAATTAGCCATTAGTTAATGAGTTTACTATAAATCTGCTCACTTCCCCCTGCAGGCTTTGCCACAGGCTGGTGGCTGGAGCCTCCTGGGATGGAGGGACCCCATCTGGGCTCTCAATGTGTCCCACCACCCACCTGAGGTGTGGAGCTTCCTGCGGATGGAGGCAGAGCGACTGGAGAGCTGCCCCGGGCTGGGGGATGCATGGCCTCGGCCAGGTGGTGCTGCAGAACCCGGCGAGTCACCCTGGGAGGAGAGGGGACACAGCGCCAGGGTCAGCCCATGCCAGGCCCCAGAGGGAAGGAATGGGGATGGGTTCACAGGCAGATAGTGCATGGCTGGGTAGTGGTGTCCAAATTTCTCAGGGGATACCATGGGGCTGCTGCAAAACAGGGCTTGGAACAGCCAAGCATTGGCTGGACACTGCAGTCTGGGGACAACCTGCAACCTACCACGTGATGGTCCCCAATGGAGGTGGCTCTAGGGGAACATCCAAGAGCTCTGGGGACCACGTGTGTGGACAAAACAGCGGGGATCCCTGGGGTGAGGGTGAAGGGCAAGGGCACCAGCAGCCTCTTGGGTACCTCCAGGTGCTCCTGGCTGGGCCAGGAGCCCAGCTCAGCCTTGCGGGAGACAGGACCCAGCTCCACGGAGCGAACCCTCTCGGCAAACTTCAGGGAGCACAGCGTCTCGCTGGTGTTCTTCTCGGCAGGGGAGACCTGTGGTCAGGGAGGAGCAGGCACAAAGTCACCCTGTCAGCTGCCTGTGCACCCTGGGGGCTCCCCCCTAGGAAACCTGCTGCTGCTAGCCGGTGAGATGCTATTATTAACCTGCCCCTCCCAGGCTAGCCCCGTCCATCCATGCCTGGGCCAGTGTCTGAGCCAGCTGGATTCCCTGTCACCAACTGCCCCAGTGCGAGGAGCAGCCGGGAATAGCCATGGCAGGTGCAGGGGCTCAGGCAGCCCCCACGGGGGCTCACTGTGGGTGCCGGCAGCTGGGAGTGGGGGATCACAGGGCAGGGGTGGAGATGCTGCCAGAGCTTAAAATCCTCCCAGAAAAAGAGGGGATGGGGAGATGACACGGGGGCAGGTTCGTGGACCTCCGAGTTAATTCCCTCATCCCTTGGCTTCATCTGCAGTGCAGAGACAGGGAGAGAGCTGCCTATGGCACCATGATTGCAGACTGGATGATGCCCCATGGGCAAGCCCCCTCCCTTGATTCCAGCCCAGCTCCTGCCTCCAGCATCCCTCCCACCTGCTTCAGCACTGGGGCGAGAAGGGACCCAGAAATCACATTGGCTGTGGGGACACTGACAGGCACTGGGTACCCAGCCCCTACCTGCACCATCATGAGTGTCTTGCTGTCGCCACTGAGCGAGTCCTGCAGCAGGTAGGTCAGCTTGGAGTTGCGGAAGGGCACGTGGCCCTGCCGGGAGCGCAGGGCGTAGATGACATCCCCCAGCGCCGACAGGGACTTGTTGATGTGCTGTGCCTCGCGGAGCCGGCTGCCCTCTGCGCCTGACCGCCCGACCCGCTCTGAGCCCGCCAGGTCCACTAGGTTCAGCTTCCCTGAGGACACACAGCCAAAACCCCACTGCTGGCATCAGCGCCCAGCCCCACACGCCCCTGGGATGCCATAGCCCAGGTGCCCCCATGAGGGGTTTGCCGTGTGACACCCACCTGTGGTGCGGAGCCCCGTGCTGCGGTCGAGGCCGCGGACGGTGACGATGAGGAGGGCGTGGGAGCGAGAGCTGTGCTCGTTCAGGTTGGTGCACTCTGTCACCCGTTTGACGTGGCCAAACTCAAAGACCTGGGGGCACCTGGGGAGTTAGGGGGCGAGGCCAACCTGCCCCAATCCCACCACAAATCCCCTGTGATCCAGGGCTGACCAGGGATGCAACCTGAGCATCAGCCCCTCATGGGCTGCCTTGCCCATCAGGGTGATGACTGCCGTCAGGTCTCAGCCTGGGTGATGCACCAAAGGCAGGGGGTGACAGGCAGGGCACTGTGGTGACAGCCGCATCCCACTAATCCCTCAGGAACTGTCTGGGCCCCACGCTTTTATTTTTAACCCCCTGTGGCTCACCCCATGGGACAGTGACCGTCACATCACACCCGGGGATCTATTTTGGTCCCTGTTGCTCCCCAGGGCTTCAGAAATGTTCCCAAATCCAGGAGTGACACACCAAAGACTCCTCCCCAGTTCACTGCACCCCTGCTGCCACCCTCCTGTGCCCGCTGCCCCCCCATGTCCCCAGACCTTGTTGATGTCCTCCACACTCTGCACTCTGAACTCGGTGAGCCCGGGCACATAGAGCTGCCCGCTGCCATCGGGGCACAGCTTGATCTCCAGCTTCTCCTGTGGCTCCTTCCCCAGCAAGTCCCTGGGCAAAGGGGCACCCATTACCATTCCCATCCCAGGGGGGTGCTGGCATCCATTCCGTGGCTCAGGGCTGTGTGCCAACACTGCCAGAGCAGCCATCTCCTCCTGGGAAAGCTGCACATCCTATTTATAGACCTTAACTCTCTTGGCTCCCATGTGCCTCCTCTCACCCAACTCAGACCACGCTTCCATCCCTGTTCCCGGTTATTCTCATGGATGCGCTCCCAGGCTCCTCCCCTCCTGTGGCTGGACTAGGGAGGAAAATACTTCTCATGCTTTCAGCTCCCAGTTACAACTTCCTAAATATAGCGTCCGTGGGCAGGGGCAGGGGGGAGAGGGGGATGCCCCCACTGCTGCATCGGGGCCAGGGAGTGGGAGTGATGGTGCAGCTGGGAGCCTGTGTAAGCGATGGAGCTCAGGGGAAGGGCAGTGTGCACCAAAATAAATTAAAAATAAACCCTTGCAGGGCCAAATGCAGCACCCAGGGCCCTGGGACGAGTTGTGAGGCCTAGGCAGGGGTGGAGGGATGTGGGGGAGAGCAGCATGGGGTGATGTCCAGAAAAGCTTCTTCCCCCTTCCCGTACCTGAGCGCCTCGTTGTAGATCTCAGCGGCGCTGACAGTGATGGCGTAGTCCCAGTCAGCCGCTTTGCCCCGCACCTCGGAGAAGAGGAGCTGTAGTGCCCGCTGGTTGATCCCCGGGTTTGCTGCTGTCCCCTGATAGATTGGGGTGAGAAACGGGGAAAAAAACCACCCTCTTGCATTTTATTCTGTATTTTTCCTGAGCAGAAGCAAAGCCCAGGGGGCTCTTATGGAGCAGGAGTGACCATCACTGGTGCACACCAAGTCTGAGCTGGTCACCAGCCCGGGTGACAAGACTGGGCACTGCAGGGTGGAAAGCTGAGGAAAAAGATGGAAGCAAAGGCCAAGCAAACTCACCTCCATTGTGTAGGTTTTTCCTGCCCCTGTCTGCCCATAGGCAAAGATGCAGACATTGTAGCCATCAATGCAGGAGGTGACCAGGGCTTGAACCTCCTGAAACACCTGGGGGAGGACAGGGGAGAGTGAGAAGGTGGCTGCCTCCCCCCCTCATGCCAGCAGTGTGGACGGCAGCACCCACCTCCTCCTGGGACGCTTGTGGGGGGAAGACCTTATCCAGCTCAAAGGACACCTGCTTCCCCTTGTGCAGGAGGTGCAGGACAGCATCATCATCAGCATCGAAGGTCACAGCATTGGCTGCCTCGGGGCCCTCACCGTCCTCTTTTGTGATGGGGCGGACTCGCCCAAAAACACGGATGTTTCCTTGGAGGGGAGAAGCAGGGATTCAGCCATCAAACACCAGGTGGGCTGAAGCATCCTGCAGCCAACCCAACCACCTTAAGGGGATGCTCCCCTGTCCCTCCTGTCCCACCTCAGGGACACCACACCCTGCACACCTTTCAGCCGCACCAGCTCATTGTGGCACTTCTTGCGGAGCTGCAGCTCCCGCCGGTACTTGCGCAGCAGCTCCCGGTTGGTGCTGTGCACCTCCTCGATGGCCTGGCTGATCTGGGGACAGTGGAGACCAGCGGGTCAGCGACCACCCAGCACCTCCATCCTGCATGGAGGGGTGCCGGCTGGTGGTCCTGGGGGGCTCACCTCGGCCCTGGCGCTGCGCAGGGTCTCCTGGAGAAGCAGGGGGAAGTCGCGGACCTGACGCTTCAGGCTGTTGTAGTCGTGGGTGAGGGTGCGCAGCGCTGGCTGCAGTGTCAGCAGGTTGGTCCGGACACCTGCAGGCACGAGGCAGGGTGGGGGGCAGATGATGACACCCCAACATCGATCAGGCAACCCTGCGAGCCCCCTGCACCCTCCTCACCTGCCAGGTTCTCGTGCACAGCCTTCATCTCCACCTGGGCGCGGGAAAATGCCTCTTCAATGGCATGGTTCTTCTCCTCCTCCATCGCCTGCATCTCCTCCAGCATCTGCCCATGGGCTCGCTCCAGCTCAGCCTCGTACATCACGATCTGGGAGAGGAGCAAGTGGGGGGTGACTCTGAGTCTGTGCCCACCTGCTGCCACACTGTGTCACCTGGCAAGCACCAGGCAGGCAGAGAATGTGGGGTGAGTTTTGATTTACACCTGTCACGCTCAGACCTGAGCTCGGAGCTGAGCCTCCGTCTTCTGGGAGCTCTGCAGCTGCTGTTCCATTTCCTTCAGCACCTGCTTCTGCATCCCCACCTGCTCCTGCAGGTACTGGTTGCGGGACTGGATCTCGCACAGGGCTTGTTTTGCCTTGGTTGACTCCACCTCCACCGTCTTGATGATGTACTGCAGGGGAAAGCACCCACAGATTGGGTGTACTGGGGAAACAGCACCTGAGGGGCCTGGCATGGAGCTGTTGCTGGCCCAGGGGGAGATAATTTAGGAAATCCTGGTGGTGTGCTGATGTGCTCAGGGCAGAGAGAGAGGTGGCACTTGCAGGGCACCCACTGGGCACTGTGAGGCACCAAACCCAACCAGGAAAAACGGAGAGCCCTGTGGTGCTCACCTTTATCTGCTGGGGCTGGGACTTGAGGCTGGCGATGGTCTCCTGGCTGTCCCGCAGCCGTCGGCTGAGCCGCTCCTCCTCCTCGGCTCTCTCAGCCAGGGAGTCCTTGAGCCGCAGCTCCACCTCAGCCAAGCGGTTCGTCTTCTGCTGCACCTCCAGGTCCAGCTCCACCAGCTTGGCCCGCGTCTCCTCTGCCTCCCGCTGCAGCTGAGACAGCTGCTCCTGCAGCCCGGCCTTCTCCTGGCAAAGGACAGGACAGCCAAGGCCATGTCACCCGTAGGTGCCCATCACCCTGCCACCACCACTGCCACTACCGGCGACTCACCTGCAGGTGGGGGCAGTCGCGGCACGGTGCCTGCTGCTGCCGTCGCAGCTCCCGCAGCTCCCCCTCGCACGCCTTCATCTCCTGCCGCAGGCGCTCGTTCTCGGCAGCCAGCAGGTCCCGGTGCTTCTCCGCATCCGTGCCGCCCTGCGCCGGAGGTGGATGGGAGAGGACATGGAATCTCCACGCACTCAGGGAGCCCCAGCCTGCTGCCCTCATGGATCCCCCAGCCCACTGTATGGAGGAGCCCTCCGAGTGCTGTTCTCTGTATTTTCATTCAGGTGCCCATCAATCTGCCTGCCCCACTGGGAATCACTCAGCCTGCTGCATTGAGGAGCCTCCTGCTGCCCCCAGGGAGCCCCAACCCACAGAGGGGCTTTCACTTCCCACCGCAGGGTGACAGCCCCAAAGTCACCAGTGTGACATTGCACTGGACAGAAGATCCCACGCTTCTGTCCCTCAGTGTCTCTCAGCTTGCATGGTCCAAACTGTGACCCTGGGGAGGTTTAATCCATCTCCGCCCACCCCGTGTTCCCTCTTCCTCCTCGGGGACCCAGAGCTCCAGCGTCCCTCAGAAGAAGGGCTCAGTCCCATCCCAGTGGCAGCTCACCAGCTCTGAGCGCAGCCGGCTGATCTCCTGTGCCTGCTCCAGGAGCTTTTCCTTCAGAGTTTCCACCTGTCAACACAGACCAGGTTGACCAGGAGGCACCTCAGCAGCTCTCGGAGGAGACCCCACGGTGCCGCCCCAGCCACCAACGTCCAGTCTGGCTCACACTTTTGTTATGCTTTAATTTCCCACCTGGCTCTGAGTGCCTGATTCACACGAGCTGATTAAAATGAACGTTAATGAAAGCTTTGCTTTGACCTTGTTCAACCATGGGTATAATTTGTCCATGTTAAGTGCTAGCAGAAACCATTATTTAAAAAAAAGGCATCATCTTTGCAGAAGGGAAAAAACAAACCTATCCATAACTGTGTTTGAAGAGCCAGAAGTGCCTTGTCCTGCTCTCACAACCAGCTTTGCTCTACCTTCTCTATGTTTCTTTCTAGGAAAGTTATCTTGGTACAAAGAGGGAGCAAGAGCTCTTCAAGAAGGCCACACGTCTGAGTCCCACGGGAGGATGCTCTCCAACAACCCCCATCTGGGCATCTGCCCATGCCAAGGGACCAGGCTGCCCTCCCTGCAAAACCAGGTGGATTTCAGAAATCCTCAACCTTTTTTTTTGTGCAGAGACCAGGGAGGCTCTCCCAAAATCTGCAGTTACTGGAATAAACAGCAGCGGTGAGTGCTTGGTGAAGCCAGCAGTCTCGTGGGCTGTGTTTTAGTGGGGTTTGCCCACCTGCTCTGTCCCTTGCTTGACCACCATGCCTGACCACCATCCCCCAGATCCCTGCCCAGCTCCCAGTTTCCCCGCTCCAGAAAGCTGCCAAAACCCTCTCTGGGACGCGCCTGGATATTGCCCCATCCCAATAACCAGCAAGCAACCGGCCCTCCGTGGACCATAATTTAGGAACTGGTGATTAATAACCAATGCAGATGTGCTGACATGAGGCTGTAATTAATCAGGTAAGTTATTCAGCCGCACCCTTGCAGAGATGGCAGCAGGGCAGGCAGCCCCTCCGTGTGCCCTGTGCTTGGCACGGCCGGAGCTCCCCAGCTACAGGTGGGGGAAGGCTGCTGCTCCCACCCGGGATCAGGATCCCCCTCCTTCCACAGCAGTCTCCCCCACCCACTCTGGCTGGGGGCCGAGCGAGCACCGAGCACTTGAGTGGGAAAATCCCATTTCCATATCCACTGAGGGAGATTATTAAGCTATTTTTATAAGTATTTTTAAGGGAGGGGAGGTACTGAGAAGAAAAGAGTCGCGGCTTGTTCCGGGAAAGCCGCCAGCCCAATCAGTCAGCGCACACGCCGGAGCCTGCCCACCATTCCCTGTGCTGTGGCACCCAAATTGCCAATGTTCCTCCATCCCCTACCTGCTCGGGCATCTCCAGATGCATCCTGCTCTCTGGATGTGACAGGGACTCCTTGGCAGCTGGATCTGGCTCGAGCCGTGGCCCGGCCATCCCAAAGCTTCGGAAGTTTGGGCCAGCTCTTCACTCCAGCCGGCGTCGGCTGCGCTTGCTGCCGAACTGGCCAGTGCAGGGCCAGATCCTGCTGCACTCACACTTGTGTCATGCAGAGCATGCCAACCAAATGCAGGACAATTACCTCCTCCTTTTTGACACCCGTGGAACAAGCAGAACCTGACTGTAACAGCTTCCACAACAGTCACATGCAAATCCATTTACGAGCAGCCAAAATTTCCATGTCCCTGGGACGACCCAAGTACTCGTGCTGAGGATGTGCCTGCATCAGTGCAGGAGATGGTTTTTGGGGGGAGTGTCAGAGTGGCCAAAACCTGTCCCTTCATCAGACAATTCTGTGCCTTCACATTCACTTTCCACCTGCTGAAAGTCACTAAAATTAAACTGCTAGGTTGGTCTAATGAGCTGAGCCTGCAGCCGCTGTCCTGTGCTGGGTGGATGGATGACTGGTGCAGGGCTGCATCCTGATGCTCAAAGCCCTCCTGGCCATGTCATGTCCACAGAGCCTCACATCCTTGTCAGCACTACTGCAGTGTCACTGGGGACCACAAGCATCCCAAGGGAGGCACAGCCAAAGCTGGTGCTCAGGAACACCCACTGAAGAAGACGCTCCATGATGGAGATCCTACTCTCCTTCCAAGTGCAGCCATCACTAACTGCATGCCACAATGCTCCAGCCAAGCCACAGCCTGAGGCTGCAGACCCTGATGGACCCCCTTGTGTCACCCTCTCCCCACCATACCTGGCCTTGCAGCTGGAGAGAGAGGGAGAGCTCGTTGTTCTCCCGGGTGGCGAGCTTCTCCTGCAGCTCCAGCAGCTCCTCCTGCAGCCGCAGCTTCTCCTTCTGCAGATGTGCCATGGAGGCCATCACCTCCTGGATCACGGGGAAGGGCCGGGCCGCGGGCAGGCTGGCGCGTTTCCCACCGCACAGCCTCCCTCCTGCAGCGTGAGCAAAGATGGAGCTGGTCAAGATGTGGCCACCTCGCTGGGGAGCAGAATGCCAGCCATGGGGAGTCCTCAGGGGTTGAGCTGGAGACAGGAACGCAGGAAACCAGACTTGCACAAGTCCCAGAGAGCGCAGTGATGTGTCAGAGGCGCATCCTGAGTGCCAAGGTGCTGACCAGAGCAGGCCTGGCTAACGGTGGGTGGGAGCCAAAGGGATCTGCCGATGCCAGCAGAGCATCCCAGGCTGCAACACACAGCACCTGCCCACACCTCTGCACTGTGACCCAGCCCCATCACACACCGAGATGCTGCTGCCTCGCTCAGATAACAACCGCCCTCAGCACGGCGCTGATTCACCCCGGCATCCTTTCTTCTGAATGAGCAGGTGCCGGTGGAAAAGCAGTGTGTGATCATGTCATTAAAGTCTGCGTCATTACACACAAACATAATGGAAGCAAAATTAAAATTATACAGGTACCCTGAATGGCCATATTGCCTAATCCTTGTGTGTTCGGCTTTCTAACCTTCCTAGTATTATTTTAAACATCGCTTTCTGCATGCTAATAGAGCCACCAGGGCTGACAGAAGCCAACCTGGCTGTACATCAGAGCCTCCCAAATGACCTGGTAGTTCCCAAGAAGCAATGAGCTGGCGTGACTCATTCCCAATGTGGGGATGAGGCACTGCGGCGGGAGAACTGACGGTCAGGATCCCGGCTGCCCGGCGCCCTTCCCTGCCTGCCGTGGATTTCATCTGCTGCCACCAGAAACCTGAGGTTTCACAGGCAGGAGCTGGTGCTGGGAACCACCGCGCTGCCTGCGGGAAGATGCCACCTGCTTCATGGGAAATGTCCTGAGTGCAAAAAGAGAGACTTTTTTGTCTGTGAATCAGATTTTCTACCATTAAATGGAGTTAAGGAGGCAGCAGAACATGGAAAAAGATGAAATGCTGGGACCAAACCACAGCTCTGCTGCTGACTGCATGTCATGGGACTTATCCAGCACTGGTTGCAGAAGAGATCACCAGGTTTTGTCTTCCTGCCATGGGCTGGATACCCCAACAGAGCACTGTCAGGTGCTGGCTTTTGTTTCTTTCCATGCTGAAAACAGCCCAGCTCAGGCAGTGGACTGTGGTCTTCTCTTTAAAACCAACGCACAAAAAACCCACCCCGAAATCTCCAAAGCTGACAGGAATGTCAGCTTTCACCCCCTGGGGAGTGTGCAGGGATAAGACAAAATTACAGGAAGCACCAGGCTCCTGTGGACACACCGCATGTCTGCACACATCATTCACACTAATCCTGGGCTGGGACCCAAGGCAGAGCCAGGTTCAGAGCCGCAGCACTCAGCTGCAAGTCAAACTGCCAGGCAGGAAAATCCCCCACGGATTGTGCCTTCCTCCACACTCCAGCACCTTCTTCCTGCGACAGCATCCATGGGAGAGAAGATGCCGACCAGTCCTGTGTTACGTCTCCCCCTGGGCAGATGTGCCGGTGGTGATGCGTGGTCTGAGTGCGGCAGGCAGGGCAAAGTGACCCTCCTGCTTTCCAAAATGTTCTGAAAGCCATTTGGAAAGACACCCGCTGCTTGGCTCTGCCCTGTTACCACTGCCATGCAGACCCCACTTCTCCTGCAACCCTGCCCTTTCCCAGCCACCACTCTGCACTGGGAGCTGCTCTGGGATGCAGCTGGGGACCACGCCAGGAGCAGCTCCTGAGATGTGCCCTGACAAGCTCACACAATTCAATCCTGACGGAGAAAGACAGGAAACCATTGGATTTCCCCACCCTGGCACAGCCACGCATGCCGCAAGCGTTTCCACATGTTACATTTTCCTTAAGAAGGAGGAAACAGCAGTGGGTTCACCGGAGCTCACCTGCTCTGTTCATCCAGCTCAATAATTCATCAGTCCCTGTCACCAGCCAGCAGCTGGCTGGTGTTGGATTTCTTCTGTGACCAGCTCCCCACAGTGAGTGCAGCCACACATCTATGTGCCCCCCAAAAGAGGAGAGGTTTCCTCAATACCCACTGGCAGGTACCAAGCCCTCATTCCATCCCATCCCTCCTCCTGAGTGCCCAACACTGCATCCCTGCTCTGCCCTTACCTGCTTTCTCCAGGTTCATGGTGGAGGCTGCCTGCACCGCTGCAGCAGCCGCTGGCTCACGGGGGGATGCAGGCGGCTCCTCCGTGGCCGGTGTCGGGGCACGGTGCTGGGTCTCCTCCCGCCGCTTGCACGTCGTGTCCCGCAGGGCCTGTGTCCGTGAGGAGAAACAGGTCAGAGAGCCGAGACAGTGACCGCCCACACCGTGCTGGACACGGTGCCAGCAGCCGGCACTTCACCAGGCTGGCCAGGAGGAGTGAGCAGGGTGGGAAGTGCAGAAGACAGTGCAGCCTGGGGAAACCCTCCCTCCCAAGGGAGTTCTGTGTTGGGAAGCTGCCACAATGAACTTATCATGATTTTAGTTCTCCCCATAAACTATTTCCCTCAGCTTGCCCATGCAGTTATACTGAATATTTCGTATTTTTCTCTCTATGGCCTTAGAAAGAAAGCAACTCTGACTTGCAGGCATGGCCCTGTGGGATGGAACCCAGCTCCAAAAAAATCAGAAGAAATCTGAAAGGAGCTTTCATAAGGCTGCTATAAAAGATGATGGTCAGCCAAGCTCACTCAGCTCAAGAATGCCTTTTCTCTCTTAAATCTTATCTCAGAGCCTGTGGCATCGCCCCACAGGCCAGTGATGCTGGGGAAACCTCACCCCAGCAGAGGGGCAAATACTCGGTATTTGCCAGTAATTTGGGAGTAATTTGGAAGGAGGCGGCAGCATCCTCCTGGAGAAGCTGCGTGTCTGCGGTGCCTCTACATCTGAGACTCCAGGAGGGTTTTGCCGAAGGGAATTCATCGAGGCTGGTGTGTGATAAGAAGGTGTTTTCCTTCTTTTCAAAGAAGGAGAATTTGAATGATTTGCCTGAAGCCTGGAATGAACTAGTGGCAGCTACAGCAGTACATGGTGTCCTGACACTGTCCCCGGCCGTGGCACCCTTCAACCTCCTTCTCCTCCATCCCACAGGCAAACACCACCTCATGGCACTGCATTTTCTTATCACACTTCTGCCTTGAGCTCTCCTGCCAACATGACCCATAAGTGACCCAGAAAATGCTATCCTGTTACGAACACTGTTCCCCATTTTTGATGCCTTTTGACTCCCTAGAGATGCTTTTCCCTCCCCACCCAGGCAGTAGCTCTGCTTGAGGCAGGTGCTGCTGGGGTCCAGGCAGAAACTGGTTGTGGCGAGGGAGGGAACCAGTTGGCTCCCACCTGGATGGCCCAGATGGGTGTGGGGCATCCTCCCCACCACCCCAAAACTGCTCTCCCCACACAAGCCATGGCTGGCTCGACACTCCTCACCTGGAGAGCCCGGCAGAGCCCACGGGGGTTTGCAGTGTCCGGCCAGCTCACGCTGAGGATTTTATGCTGAAGCAGTGCTGGCAGCAGAGGAACCCGGGGAGAGGCGCCTGCTCCGCTCCCAGTGCCGAGCCTGTCCTGCCCACGGCCTGGGATGGAGCAAAGAGCATCACTGAATCCACCTGGGAGCCCAAGACGGACACAGCCTTTGGCTAGCTCAGCAAACCCACCTCCTCCTCCTCCCTGCTGCCGCCACCGCACTGCTGTGGCAGAGACAGTGCATGACTTTTATTAAAAATGTTAATTATGTTAATTAGAAAAATTAGCCCTCCAGGGGGCAGTTGCCAATCACTAGTAATGAGAATTCAGGGTGTAGCATCTGTCTGGCCTCTGCAGGACCAGATCTGTCCCCCCACCAGGGATATCCCAGCTCTACCCCTTGCCAAGCTGCTCCGCTTCCTGCGATCCTATCTCGGAAGAGCTGCCAAAGCCAGCTTGCATCACCGAAACCAGACGGACGGACCCTGACGGCGTCACCTCCCTCCGCTGCCCCCAAATATTTCCTTCATTTGTCAGGCAGCCAAACCTGAAAGCAACCAGAGCAGCACTTCCCTGTCCTGCTGAGCCACACAGAAGGAAAACAGCAACTCAAGGAGCCTTCTCCCACGGCTGTGTCCTCCTCTGTTACAGGAAAAGCAGCTGGCAAGGGCTACGTCCCACTGCTCAGGGACCCTGTGCCCCCCCCACCTGTCTGCCACAAGTGCTGCCACCATTGCGGGTGGCCAAATCTCTTCTCCAGCCAGCAGGGAAAAAAATCAATCACTCACAAATCAAACCTCAATAATGCAGCCTTTTTCCCCTAAAACCATCCAGAGGAAGTTGGGCCAGAGGTGGAAGCAATGTCTGGAGGGAGATGTGCCCTGATGAAGTTAGTCCACCACTCTGGACTTCTTCCCACCCTCTAATTATCCATAACATTTTGCACGCGCCATGAAAATTGAGCATTTCCAAAGCTCTGGCAAGTGCCCGGATAACAGGAGATGAGTTCCCCATCCCAGCACCGGCAGTGGCAGCCGTTGAGGAGAAGAAGTGCTGAAAAACCCTGGTTTTGGAGGCTTTGATGCCAACCAGCATTCGGCTGGACTGGCCAGAGCGCCAGAGAAGAAGCCGTGCCCAGAGAAGCGGCTGCCAGCACAGAGGGATGGCAAATGCTGAAACCAAGAGCAAAGAAAGTCCAGATAGGGGGGTTCGGCCTCCCCCTTTGTCAAAATCCATCCGGCACCATTGGTGAGGGAGATGGGAAGGGCTGTTTCCCAACAGGCGGCTGCAGGTTGGGGCAAGCAGCTGCCCGCCTGCCTGCAGAGCAGCTCAGCCTCCACAGAGGAAAACTCCAACTAAACTCACCCATGGGGTCCGTGCACCAGGGAGCCCTTCCAAGGAGCCAAGGCTGGGAAGAGGCAAAGGCCCTGCATTTGCCCTGCCATGCAAGATCACTCTGTTTTCTTTCTTACATGTTAAATTTTAACCTTTCTCCCTAAGTTTCCTGCTCGGAAGGGCCAGGAGGGAGACAGAGGCAGCCCTCTCTTCTCACCAGCTGGCTGCCCAGAGCTTTGTGCCTGCTTCTGAGTCCCCGTTTCTCAAATCTTGACCTTCATCCGGAAAGAAATGTGAAAAATGCAGGCTGGCCTGTTCCCAGCCTCTCCTTCCCCAGTGAGCAGGGCGTGAGCGCGGCAGGCTGAGCCCCGAGGGGCAAGGACAAACCACCGTGCTGTACTCACCGTCCGGGGCAAGGTCCTTCGTCTTCCAGGCGGCTCCGGCGGAGGGCCCGGATCCCAGATCCCAGGCGGTGCGGGATGTGATCATGGCACGGGGGTCCCGAGTACAGCAGCACCTCTGCGGAGAAGCGCAAGGACGGACATCTCAGCCGGTCTCACTGTCCAGCTGTAAATCCCAGCGGGACGTTCCGGGGCAAACCACGACGGTAACACCGGCTCTGACTCCCGACACCCGCAGGAAGTTGCATCAATCCCGTTTTTTGCTCCCGAAAAGGCGACAGCCCCGGGCTCCCTCCGTGCTCCCGGCGGATGTGACATAAACCGTGTCTGTAATTAATTTACTCATTCCTGAAGCCTCTCCAGGCCCCTCCTAACCTCGGGCTGGGGCTGACTTTAGGGAGTTAGGAACTCCGGGACCACGGGCAGCCGTACAGCCGGGCGGCACCGCACCCACCGCATCTCAGCGCACACAATGCCCTGCACCGCTCCGCACACACCGCTCCGCACGGCACCGCCCGCTCCGCTCCGCACACACCGCTCCGCACTCGCCGCACCTCACCGGGGGCCGCTTCAGCGGGGAAGAGGACGCGGAGCCGCCCGCCCGCCGTAGGATCCCTTGTTCTCCCGACCGGCGGCTCCGGGCGGGCGGGACCCGCAGCGGGGCGGTCCCGGTGCCGGTGCCGGTGCCAGCGAGCAGGAGACGCAGCTCCACTCCGCGCACCCCCGGTGCTGGTCCCGGTGCCGGTGGCACCGCCCGCCGCCTGCTAACGGGGAGCCGCGCTCTCGCCGCGCCCCGGGCGCTCCGTGCCAGCGCTCCCAGCCCGCAGACAAAGGGAGCCCCGGTCCTGCCCGGTCCAGCCCGGCTCTCCCGCGCCGGCGGTGCCGGTGCCGCCCCGCGGGGCCACTCACCGGGCACGGGGCGGCGGCAGCAACGGGGCACCCGGCACCAGCCCCGGCCCGTCCCCGCCCTCCCGGGCACTTCGGTAACGGAAGCGCCGAGCTCCGCCCCGCGCTCGTTGCCACGGAAACCCGTGAAACCCCCGACGGGCGGCGGAGGCGGGGCCCCCCTTCCGCACCGGGCAGCGGCCGCGGCTCCGGGGGCGCGAGGCTCCAGAGGGGCGGCCCCGGCCCAGCTGCGGAGAGCTCCCGGGGCGTCCCCGGGGCACCCCTGGCCCCTCTGGCCAGAGCCCTGGGAGCACAGGGCTGCCCCGGTGTTCCCCGTGCCCTTCCCAGGGCGGCCCGCCCCCACCGCGCTCCCCTGACCCTCCCTTGGCATAGCCCTGGGGGCTCCTGGTGTGTCCCGGGCACTCCCAGTGTGTCTCTGCCATTCCCATCCCAAGCCCGGTGCTTTTCAGGGAGTCCCAGTGTAACTGTGCACCCCTCCTGGCATCACTCATCGCAGTGACCCTGGGGGACCACGGGGACAGTGGTGCTGATGACCTGCACACCAAGGACTTGCCTACCCAAACTATGCCCTCCTCACACTCTGCCACATCCCCACTGCTCCCAAACGCTGATGCATCCACTGGCAGCAGTGCAAATTGGCACCCCAGGCTCACCGGGCCCAGGGACACAGATATCACATGGAAAACAATCTGTTTATAACCCAGAGGCATGGAGAAAACAGCTCGACAAGCCAAGACCTCTACAAAGGCCCTTGTGTCAGAAAGGCAATGAAAATCCTGCTTTAAATATAATATATACACATTTTTAGGGTGTGATTTGTATCTGCCTCCCTGTATTGCACACACAACCCTCACAGTAATGGCTGGTTTGGGTGACACAAGTCACTCATGACTTGTTCATGGTAATGAACTGGCAGTACCGGATATTTCCCATAACAAAGCTGAACTTGGCATCCGTGGTGGTGCCCTGTGCTGATGGCTCACATCCGCACGCCTGATGGCAGGCTGACCTGTGTCCCACGTGGGTTTGGGGATGCAGGAATGGCTGTCCCTTGGGAAAGGAGGGTTTGACGCCAGCTCTACAATGTCGTCCCCTCAGACCACGTGTCTGTCTACCTCCGATCTTGCTGCGCTCAGTCCCAGCCTTTCGCTCACTCCTGGCCAGGTCTGGAGCAGGATTCAGCCTTGTCCTTTCATCCTGGCATGTCCCTCTTGGGCATCCTCAGAGACCCCCCAGGAGACACTGCTCCACCCTCTGTCACGAGCCAGCCACATGGGTGAGGGGTAGTAGGGAGTCACTGATGTGGGGGGGACAAGCTGCTCTAGCCATGCACCCCAGAGAAAGGGGGCTGTGAGGGTCACCTCCATGTCCCCACGCCCCTGTCACACAAACTTGCCCCTGAGAAGCCAATGCCATCCTGGCCTAGCAGCTGCCTCCAGCTCTGCACTGCATCTGCCATTCCCCTGCAGCCAGTGAAACCCTCTCAATCTCCCCTTCCCTTCATTGGAGGTTTATTGGCATTCCCAGCATGGATCCTGGCATGGATGGATATAGGCGTGTGTGCCTATAGACAGACATCCATATGTACATACATTTACCCACAGAGGCCCTAAGCAGTGTCTAATTTGCATCAGTACCCCATTATCTGTGCAGCTCCCGAGGCTGGCTTGGGGATAATATTGACACACATAAAGTTACTTTCCCCTTTCCGATAGCGACTGTAAAGCCGTATCATCGCCGACTTCATTTATGAGCTGTAAGGAGTAAAATAAATGTTTATGTAAAGTACTTTAACTGGTAAGTAATTTCCTGGCTTTTGAATGCTTCAGGTTTTTAATGGTATTGCAATTATGCAAAGCACATAAGTTGTATCAATTACATCAAGTAAGTCTACATTAAGCAGGCACATGCGTGAACTCCCCAGTTTAGAAGAATAACTCAATGAATAAGCATGGAGCAAAATCTGAGATGCAGCAAGGGTTCTGTGCCAACAGCCCTATTCAAATAGTCACCTGTGAGCATTACAAAACCCACCCCTCCCAGCTGCTGGGCTGTTTTTGGCAAGGACAGCGTGGCTCTCTGGCAGCCCCAGCACAGCAGGAACAGGCTCTCCAGGGATCCAGAAGTAGGGTTACTCTGGGTGCATGCTGCTAGCCAGGTACCAGCTCTCTTTCCCTGCACTGCAATGCTGTTTGGCTCAAGGGAGCACTGTGGATCCCAGGGGATGCCCACTTGCTGCGGGACAGTCTGGAGGGCTGTGGGCAGTGGGGACACATGGGAGCCTGTGTGAGCAGCAGGCACCCTGCTCGTATCCCTCTCTCTGCAGGGATTCACCTCCACTGGCTGGGATAATCTCAGCCTGGTCCCCCAGCGATGCTCCCATCCTCCTTTTCTTGGCTGTCACGTCTCCGTGACCTGAGCGAGCACCGGCTGACGACATCGCTGGAGGTATTTTTAGAAATGCCGCTTTGCAGGCAGGCAGAGGAACGGCAGCGAGGAGCAGGGCTCACCGCCAGCAGCACCTCCTGCCAGCACCCAGCAGGTAGCGGGAAGGCTCGATACATCGATGACCATCAGTGCTAAAACATCTGCCCTGCGTGGACAGCACCAGCCCGCCACGGGGCACACTGCCAGGGGACAGTGACCCTGGCACGGGTTTGGCTCTGCTTTTAGCCCAGCCTGTGCTGTAGCTGGAAAGCATCGCTGCTGTGGTGCTGTGAAGTCAGGCAGGTTAATTCGCCTTTTACTTGGATGAAGGGAAGCTCCAGCGATCGAATCACATCACCGAGTGGGGCCCTTTGTATTGGGTGTTTGTTCTGCCCTGAGCAAATATTTAACCTACATCTGTAAGATAGCTAAAAAATCCCCCAAATGCCAGAAAAAATGTAACTCCTCCTACTCTCCCTTGGAGCAACCTGATAACCTGGTCTAGGAATGCAGGTAGGAGCACACCTGATACCTGAAACCTATTGTGTGTTGGGATGCTCCCTGTAGAAAATTCCCACCAGAAGCACCAGACAGCGTGAGAACGTGTCCCCAGAGCACAATTAATTATAAACCAGCTCATTATTCTAATTTTGCTCCTCCTTGAGGAGGTGAGGGGATTTCTCGGCTTTGCTGAGGCATGGTTTGCAAGCCGACATGAAATGCTTTGCAAAGCAGGAACGAGCCCCCTGCATTCCTACATTCCTACATTGCCATTTCACACAATGACAGGAGTTTTAATTAAGTCTTAGCATGCTCCTGAGAAATTTAATACTCATTTTAAAGTTCCCTAGTTGCATTAATTCAACCCTGAGGCTCCGATCCTTGAGATAGGGTTGTGTGGAACTGGGTGGAGGGCAGGAGCTGGGCAGGGGTGTTTCAAGGATGGCTGCCAAAATCCAACACATTGGGATGCTGCTTTGGCTGGTGGTGGTGTCTCTGCAGCTCAGCTCCTCAGCCAAGCCCCTCGAGCCAGTTAGGCTGGGTTTGGGCAGCCCAGGGCAGCCCAGAGCCTGTCCACAGCCGAGGTTCTGGCCGCTCTGGCTGGGAGCTGCTGCATGCCTGGCTCAGCTCTGCCTGTGTCCCCCATGCAAATCTCCTCTATATCAAGCAAATGGCAAAAACACCACCTTTTTCAACCTGCTGCGTTCAGATAGACAAAACCTCTGCTGTGCAGGCAGCCAGGGCAGTGCCGTGTGAGATGTAGCAGCCCTCGGATGGGCAACTCTTCCACCCTTCCAAATTTCTTATCTCGGACTTCAGTGCACACCATCTAAGCAAACCTCAGCCGCCTTCTCCCTTTTACCTACCTTTTATCTTTGTCATATTTTTCAGCTGGCTTCAGGTGCAACTCGGGTTTGGTTTTAATGCCTCTGCCTCCCCTAAGCAAAACAGCACTGGGCTCATCTTGTGCCTCTCTGGCTGCTGGGGACTGGGGAGCTGCTCTGTGGGAGGAGTGCAGCTCACCTCCTAAGTCATTAATGTTTCATGGCATTAATCAACACAGGCTCCTGCTTATAAAGCACTTCTTAGAAACAAGGCTAAGAATAAGCACGAGGTGTCCTGGCTGAGGCTAAACCCTCCCTGCTGGCTGGGGGATGCCCGTGCTGGTTGGAGCAGACCCAGAGAGGGGGCAGCTTGACACTAAGTGAATTCCATCCAGGCCATTTCTTCCAGCAAATAAAAATTCTGGCTGTACTGGAAAGATGGCTGATCCCAGGAGGAGATTCTGGACCTCTTGGCCTGGAAGGAGCCCACCAGCACTCCCCCAGCTAGTACTGGCATCCTTGGGACTCTCTGCTTGGGACCTTGCGTGCTTTCCGCAGTTCTTTTTAACTAAAGAAATGTCTGAAGATAGAAGCTGCAGGTGGGCAATTGGGATCTTTTCAGAATTTTACTACTTCTTATGCTCATTTTCTCCTTGAAGCCAAGCCCCCACAGTGCCACGGAGCCTGTTAGCCTGGCTGGGTGACACTGGTGACAGGGTGTGCAAAGACAGGCTTCCCTCTGCACAGGGAGAAAGGAGGGGAGCCATCTCTTTAAGAAATAGATTCAGTTCTCAGCAAACCCATTTATTTTTAGTGCCCTCCAAAGCGTGCTTCTCGACTTTGGAGAAGAAACGAAGCAAAAGCAGTAATTCTGAATAATTTAGGGAATAGAATTTTGGGGCTGTAGTAAGCATCTGTGCTATGCTGGGGCAGGGGCTGGAGGAATGCAGGGCTCACTAATAACATCCAGCTGATTTAGGCATGGGCAGAGGTAAATCAGTGAGAGCCTCTGCAGGGAAGAGGGAAATATCCCTGTGGTCATAAAGCAAATGAACCCATGCGGAGGAAAACACTGTGACGAGTGATGGGCTCGGCTGCATCCTGGCTGCATCGCGAGAGCTGCACCCAACAAAGGGATGAATATGCAAACGAGGTGCGATATTCACTGATGGAATTAAACAGCTTTCCTGCTAAACGGCTTTGGCTGCTCGATATCCAGCTGTCCGCAAAATCCCACTGCGAGTCCACCGTGGCACGGGTACAGCACGCTGACCCCTCAGGGCCTTGGCTCACTCCCTGTCACCTTTACGTGCCCTAGCAATGCTCAGCAGGCACGGTCCAGCCGCTCCACCTGTCCCACCTGTCTCAGGGCTGGTGTGTGTGGGATGCTGGACCAACACTGCTCTGCAGCTTTGACACCAGGGGCGTGGAAACATTATCCTGCCGTAGATCACTGACACCTGCTATGTGTAATGGATATCCCAGCGCTCACACTGCCCCACTCAGAGCCCCACAGCAGCAGGGCATCAGCAGAGATCCTTCACCACAGCCTGGGCCCAGCCGTGCCCAGGTGCCCATTTGCATCCAATCCCCATTTCCCTGGCACTGTGGGGATGCTCCCACTGCCTCCACGCACTGCTGGGTGATCTCTTCCCCACTTTTATCTACACTGAGCTGGAGCAGTCCAGCCCACCCCATACTATCACAGCTTCCCACTCACCAAGCAAAAAGGCTGAGGTCTTTCTAGTTTAACTTACTGGAGCATATTTCATGGTGATTTAATTATTATGGACTTAACTGGGACCAAATCCCCTTTTTTTTTTTTTTTCTTTTTTTTTTTTTTTTTTTTTTTTTTTTAATTCTAAGGTGCAATTGAGATGATGAAGAAAACTGCACTCAGTTAAGAGTGAGTCACCAAAGAGATCCATGAATCTACCTGCCAAAATTTTACAGGAAAAACTGTGTTTTCCTGTTAACACAAAAATAGGTGCACAGCTACCACAGAAACTTATCCTGTTTCAAAACAAAAGCAAAATTTCTTGTTTCTGTGCTGGTGCTTCAGATTCTCTCACAGCAGACTATAGAATTACAAACTGCAAACGCAGTGCCAGGATCTGTCCTCAAAGGAGGCTTTACACCCAGTAAGGGTCTTCTGCTTCCTGGCTGAGCCAGGGGAAGTTGGGGAGACAAGCAAAAGAAACATTGAATTCCAGCCTCCTGCTAAGGTTTAGGGAAAAAGGAGCAGCACGGCGCTGTGCAAGACTATTTTAGGACAGAAAAGTTTTACATCTACGCCCAATGAATATTAAACAGCCACACGCTTCAGCTCTGCCGCCTGCGCCCGGCGCCGCGTGAGCAGATTTAATTTCTCTTTATGGAGAGGAGCAGACCCACACCCAGATTTTCATGCATGTGCCTTAGAGGTGAACGGAATGTGAAGGGTGAACCCGAGTCTTCTCTGCCAGGAGATCCCTTCAGCCATCACTCACAACTGGAAAAACAAGGAGGCATTAAGGAAGAGCTGGCAGTGCAGACAGGGTTTTTGCAGACTGACACGGAATAACTGCCAGCTTGCTGGGAACTTAATGTAAACCTTCCTGGGCTTTCACATCTATTTGCAGATCCAAGAGAGGTGTCAGGTGAAACAATAAGGATGAGATGGTGAAGGAAATGGTACACAAGGTGGGAGCAAGGCATGATCAGGGCACTCAGTATCCCAGGTGAGGTGGGACCAGGGCTCTCTGGGGCTCAGGCACCTCTATTCAGTTATCTTCACCTTCAGTCCACCAGACAAAATGTGCTGCTGAATTAACCCCCTAGGAAACAACAGCAAAATAAACACAGAGCCTATGTGCAAACATCCGGGAATGTTTCATGAAAACAACTCCAATACAAAGGCATTCTGCTGGTTTTAATCCTCAGCCTTTGATTTTGACACAGACTATGCCCTGCTTGCCCCCAGCCCCTGCCACTGCTCTCACCTGTGGAGCCATCCAGGCCAACCCTGGTCCTGGGCACTTTTTCTGGAAGCATCCTCCTCCTGAGGCGAGTCTCCCCATGGCGCCCACAGGTCTGCAGAAACAGCTCTCGAGGCTGCGGCGCTCACACTCCTCACGGTGGGCAGGGATGCTCTCCACAGCCTGCATCCTGCTCCTCCTGCTGCTCCCCTTGCTCCAGCCCTGCACCGACAGTCCTGCCAGCAGCCACAGAGCGTGCATGGCTCAACACAGCCCGGGAAGGGGTGCTGAGTTCTGGATATGGTCCGTGGGAACCCCTCCTCAAGCCTCTCTCGGACACCGGGAGCGAGCTGGGCTGGCCAACGCTGGCAGCAGCTCTCTGGGGTGGGATCCTTCACCGTGCTTTTCCACACATGGTGCCACAGGGCTGGCACACCAGCACTGAAAAATTGTTGCCTTTTTTTCAAGGGCTTTGTTGGCTCCGTCCCAGCCTCAGGGGTCCCTGAGTGAAGCCCCCCTGCAGTTCTCCTCTTCCCTTATTATGGACCAGTAAATGCTGTCATAAAGATGGTCCCTAATGGTGCCTGGTCCCAGAAGGGTCCCAGTGCTGGTGCAGAGACAGGGTGGTAGAACTCCCCAGGGATGCTCCACTCGCTGCCAGCCTCCCCAGCAAGCCAAGGCTGAGGATGGCTTCCTGCACCTGGCGTTGCCTTCACCACTGAATTTCTCAGCCCAAGCAAACCTCTTGTGGCTCTGTCCCATCCACAGCCAGAGATGGAGATAGCACCATCCCCTCCACTCCCATCTGCCAGTGCATTAAGAAAATGAGAGCTGATTAAAGTCCATCCCCTCCTGAGCACCATTGGTCCCCAGCAAATTGCTGACACCACCGATTTAGGGGCAGAGACGGACAGGTGGACTTCCCTCTGTCCACAGACATCCAGTTTTAGATGGGTTTGAGGTTGCTTGGGTCTGAGTATTTCCTATGGTCGCAAGAAGTGCTTTAATTGCAGAAAATGAATGTATTAATTTGATTTTCTTTTTTCCTATCGCCTGTTAAAAGGTTGGTTCAGGCAGTGCCTCTCCTTGCAGCCCTGCTCCTCCACTGCACACCACACAAGGATACTGAGGTGGGATGGGAAGGAGCTTCTGTGTGCCCACAGCACCCCATTAACCCACAGCAACTGGAAGGCCCCTGTAGCACCAAAAACTCTCCTGTTTCTCAAGGCAGGCCAGCTGGAAAGCCCCATTTCCCTCCCATTAATCTCCACCTGCCAGCACTTTCTAGAAGGCAGTTAAGAACATTGAAACTGGGGAGATTTGCAAAATAAACAGCGATCAAACGCAAAGCCCTGGGTTCCTGCTCTGAGGGTGTCTGCCAAGACACACAGATCGTATCAGGCTAATTTACAAAAGGAAAACCGCCCTAATTAGTGCTCAGGAAAGCACGTTAATGAGAAGAGCATTAGTGCAAAAAGCAAGAGTGCCAAGAGGTCAAGCTGTTCCTAATGCCAGAAAAACAGGAAATGGGGCACAGCTGATCTCTGCCCACCCAAGCCGCAGCACCATTTTCTCATTTTTTTAAAGTAATATCTCAGGCTATTAGTGAGGAATTTATAAAACCCAGAGCCTAATGCCCAGTGGCAGGGCAGGGCCCCCGTAGGCAACAAGCTCTGAGCATCGCGATGCCAGGTGTGGATAGGGCTCCCTGCAGCCACCTCCGCTCCTTTTTGGGGCAGAGTGCAGGTTTTATGGAGTTTTCCCCTGCGAAGGGAAGAGCAGGAGCCCTGTCAATGCCACAGCCCCCTCTCGCCGGCGGCTCTGACGGTGGCCAGTAACCATGGCAGCGGAGGGATTTGCACGTGATATCGGTATTTCTGCAGCACAAAAGAGCCTCTTATCTAGAATGAGTAACTGGTCTGGCTGGTCTTCATTCCTCTGGTTATTGCTAAGGCAGAGCATCATGGGGCAGCTCATGTGATGCTCACCACGGGGCAAATTCAGACCGTCCGCAGGATGCTCATGCTGGGATACATCCGGATCATCCACGGGGAGACACATGGGAGGCTCCAGGATGCCCTGGATGCTCACACAGCCCCACAGCAGCAGTCCCACTGTGGGAGGCAGAGCCAGCCCTCCCCACCACTTCTGGCAGATAAACCTGGGAAGGGAGCAGAGGCCATCCTGGTGAGCTCAGGTTTGCAAAATGAGCATCTGCAAATCGTGTGAAGCAATCTGGGCCATGCTGGTTGTCCCCAGCATGTCACAGCCCAGGCTGGCAGGGGTATTCCCTGGCACCCTCACAACCTGATTTATCTTACTTCTCCAGTTGTTTACATTTCTTCTCAAATTCCTTCCAATTTATCCAAGAAAACAGTTTTGAGATTTTAACTGTTTGACTTCCAGCTCTTCTCATGCATCAAGTGACTTCTAAAAGCAGGGGAAACTGCATGAAAGAACATGGGTTTCTAGGCTTCAATTCTTCAGATGACTCAAACCCAGCTCACTGATACTGCACAGATCTCTCTTAGACATTCATCCTAGGGCATGAACCAAAGAGGGCAAGTTGCATCCCAAAACCAGAACAGGTACATGAGGAAAGAATGAGAAAGGAAATGGTCATGGAGTCTGAGCTCAGCCTACATTGCTCATTGCTGCTAATAAGCACTGTTGTGGGCATCCATAGGTTTGTGAACCCCTGTGTGGCCCCTTCCCAAAAGGTGGTCTGGCGTTTTTTCAGGGTGTTAACTCCAGTGGGACCATTACTGCACTTAAAAGGAGCTGTGTGCTCAGAGCAGAGAAAACCAGACTTGTATTAGCTCCATTTTAGGGGAAGGTAAAAGGGATTCAGAGAGATCTACATGCAAGTGTCACTCAAAGCAGAGTTACACAAAAGAAAAATATATATAGACAGAAAAAGTGGGTTACAGGCTGTTCCCAGAACTAGGAGTGTGTCCTGCTGGTTAAAGTCTGCAGGTTTCAAGGCTGAAGTGCTTAATTTTATTTCAAGCTTTCCAATTAAACACCATTTAACTGGGCTTTCCATTTATCCTGAAATTTCTTTCTGGACCTGAGTCTAATCCCCAAACCTGCTTATTTGCTTTTACTTTCGTTACAACCTTATCAGTGATTAACCTGCAATTGCACTTAATCTTTTTAAAAGATTTCTCTGGCTATAAATACAGAGAAGCTACCTGCCCTGTTTCTGTCCAGGGGAAAACAACTTCCTCCACTGCCAGATGTCTGTGGTGGGTTATCCTATTCCTTCTGTCAGCTGATTTTTCTAATGGGAGGCATTTGTCTTCTCTAACTTCACACAGAACATTGAATCAGTTCTCTGAAGGACACAGGCCACAAGGAATATGAATACACCCCCAGTATAAAGTATATCCACATATATATATATATATATACACAAAAATAGTATATATAAAGCCTCCAATAAATATGCTACTGGTGACAGTGAGGCAAAACCTACCACATTCCTACAGCTCCAACAAGCTCTGCTTCTTCTTCCAGCATTTCTCTATTCCACTTCTTTCACTAAAAAGCAGTGACAGCTAAAATAACACTGCAAGAAGACCTGGTTTCTATGGCAATAAGCAGCTGCCCGTCAAGATCCCCCAAGTACTGCATTAATGTTATGAGAGGATCTCATATCAGATCGACCCAAGACTTAAGGACATCAAGTGGAATGAGCAAAAGCTAATAAGAAATGCAGTAAAGATACATGGAGTGTTACCAAATCCATCAGGAACGTTCCAAGGGCAATGGAAGGAACACTAAGTGATGAGTGCCCTCTGCAAGATATTTATTGGAACCAATGTGAAGGAAACCCATTGCAAATACAGAAAAACTGGTAAATGAGTGGAATTTAAAAGTTCAACAGAAGAAAGCCAATCCATGGCAACCCCCAAAACAAGAGGCACTAAAGTCTCTGTCCTCTGTCATCTCTAAATAGTCCTGCAGAGCAAATAGACCTGAGCTCAACTCCCCAGCCCAGACTGTAAGCCTAGCCCTACCTTGACCTTAATTATTACCTGGAGAATAATCTCTCCAAAGAACTAAAGCCATAAACAGATCACAGAGAAGGATAATTTCAGATCTCCCCGTGGTTCCAGAACTACCAGTTGTGTATCCATCACCACCTCATGCTGCGTGTTGAAAACTAAGATCTTCAAGCAAGCTTTGCTATTTAAGAAAGTTTTTTATCCTCCTATTGGTGATTAAAAGCAAATTACAATTCTACTACCAGTATTATGTGACCTCTGAGCCTCTCAATTATTTATTGGGAAATCTGCGAACTGCGTGTGAGGATTTTCTGGCTCTGTCAGTGCATGAGTGAGGAAAAAGTTGAAAAAACAGCTAGAATGTTGAAATAAATCCACAGCAAATGAATGGTAATCTACACGGTGTTTCTTGTAGATACAGTGAATTATGAAAGCAATTACAGCCCACTATTTATTTAAACGCTTTTTCTAAACAATATTAAATCATAGCAGCAAATCAGAGCCCCAGTTTGATTTTTGCATGTTTCCTGGTTTGATTATATAAATATTTAAAGAGTGAAAAAAACCGCCCAAACTTTGCACTCCCCACCAAAATCTTCTTCCCGGCAGGAAACCACTTGCAAACGACTGAGGATGAGAAATATTCAGGGAGGTTTGGGTGAGTGCAGGCTCTCCCCTGCAATGTGATGGCTTCAGACCCTCCTGCAGTATAGTGGAGCTCATTAAATTTGTTTAAAAGAAAGCAAGACATTGTTAATGAACGCCAACACCTCTTCTGGCTTTTTCTGCCACAGAAACCCATCTATTTTGTGAGAGAGAGGGAAAAAAGCAACAACAGAAGATCCCAAAGGAGGTGAAGGCCAGCCCCAGGCTGCTGATGGGAAGAGGGATCACCCAGGGGGTGACGCCAGCGCTGCCACCCTTCATGAAGAGCCCGGCTGTGTCACAGCCAGACCTGTGGAACCTGCTCACAGCATTTGCTGAACATCTGGGAAGTCCTTTGGCCGTGGTGACGGGGCTGCTCCCTGCAGCAAAACCTGCCCCAACTTTTCCTCCAGAGGGTGGAGAGTGGCTACTCTCAATGGAGCCAGTGGTGCTGTAGGGACGTGGACAGCCAAAAACTTGGGCAGGATCTGCAAAACCTCATCCAGCACTGCCTCACCCACTGCTTCTCACCACCTCTCAGCTCACCAGCAGCTGGCTCTGCTTGGTGCTGGGTTTGAGGAAGATGAGGAAGGACCTGGTGGTGCTGGAAGAAGGTGGGACACCTTGAGCCATCAGCTGGGTGCTGGCTGCTGACCAGATGTTCACCTTCCCCTCCAGTGCCTGGTCCCAGCCTGGCTAGGAGAGTGGCTTCATGACTTCAGTGATAAGCAGTACCAGAGTGGCTTCTCTCTCCGTGGGAAATGTGGCCAAGAGCCAGTCAAGTGACTGAAGGGCTGGAAATTGGCTGCTGGAAATGTGGATGTCACTGAGGTCCAGCAATGAGAGCAGGGGAGCACCTGCGTGCTCGTGCACACATTACAGGCTCTGAGCTGACTCTGAAACACTTTCTGGGAGAGGAGAGCACTTACTGCACTTCTCTTTCCCTCCCAGCTGGGAACCAACTCAGCTTCTCCCTTCCTGCTCTCTGTTTATCCCTCCCAGCAGTGGCAGCACAGAAAAATCTCAAGGCTGGAAAGGAACTCCACGAACATCTCATCCAGGACTGTGCTTCTCTATCCTTGAAAGATGCTCATCAAATCCCTCTGTAACAGCCCCCAGTAATGGAGTGTCCACTACCTCCCCAGGGTGGACAGCTGGCAAGAATTCTTCCCAGTGGCAAAGCCAAGGTGGCTTTGGCACCACGCAGGGACCCTCAGGCACCTTGCAGTTTGTGCACTCAGGGACAGAGCTTGGCATTCTCACGACAGCTTGATTTGCTCCATGCTTGGCCTGTGAGCATAGTCCACATCCTTTTTGGATGAATCACTCCCCACTGCTGCTGTCAACCTTGAGCCCAACAGAGAAACCTTGTTGTTTTTTTCTCCCTTGGTTGTTTCTAGCCAAGTGGTGACTCAGCTGTCAGAGGTGAATAACTCTTCTCGCTTTGTCTGAACACTCATTAACAATCCAGAGCCATAAAAAGCAATTTTTCCATAGCTCTCCCTCCACAAGGCTGGATTTCAAAGCAAGAGGGCTGGCCTGAGATTTAGTGGGAAATTCATAAAGGTGCTCAATAGATCTGCAGAGCATAGGAACCTTATATGGTTCTGGGTCAAATGGCAGAGGGTTTTATCAGCAGTGATTGAGGGTCTGGACAGAAAAGAGAGGCAGATCCTACCCACGGCACATAGTAAAGCCCACAGCCACGGCATGGAAATCATTAACAACAAAAATCTGCTACCCCAGGCATTCTCCTGACTCCTACGCCTGCCCTGGGACCTGCTGCTGTTTCATTTATCTTCTTTTTTTTCATCTTTCTCTGAAATCTCAGCAGCAAGGATTTCCTCATCTTCTTTTGCTGTGGAAATCACACGAATGGTGACTGAATGATCAGGAGATTCTGAGGATATTTCTTCTCCCAGGCGGGTTTGTGGTTTGTGGGATGTGACAGGCGATCTCTGGTGCACTGGTGATTTTGGTGGCATTGGGCTGACACTGGAACCCTGCAGTAAAAGGTAAAAAAAGACAAAATCAACCTTAGCAGATCCTTGCCCACTACCCCTAACATGGCAAAGCCAGGCAGGTGTTCTGTGGTTCCACCACAGGATCTCTGCATTGGGATGTCAGCTTGCTGCCAGCAATGCTCCCTGCAAGAGGGGCAGCTGGATTATATCCTACATGTCTTGAGAAACACGGAGAGAGGAGCATAGCAGAGCTTTCTCACTCCTCCTGCACTAACTCTCGTTTTGCTCCTGAAGCTTCTGAAGGGGCTGATCTTGGCCAAACGTGGTAGAAGTGCTGTTGTGAGGGAGCAGTCCCAGACTGCCCTGTCCTCCTTTAGAGAGGAGCCTTAGAAGACTGCCCCATGGATGTGCCAGGGAGAGGGATGTTAGCGGGGTCCTGCTCACCCATCAGAGGGATTAGTTCCCAACACATGCACCCTTCAGCAAGTGGGCTTGTTTTCACTCATTCAGAGCCCTCAGTGCCACTGTTCACTGCTGCTGTTAACTGGTTATGAATTAATGTTAAACACCACATTGTTTGAGGCCTCTCATGCCTCTGAAGGACTGCAGAAATGCAGCTATGCTTGGCATCAACCTGGTGTTTACCCAGCCCCAAGGCCACTGCACTCCCTATCAGCTCCTCTTTCCCGTCCCTCCACACATCCAGATGTGATGTGTGCATGGTTCCATGCTGAGAAGAGTAACAACAAGGTCTGCATGGAGACAAAAATTTCTTTACAAGTTTAGTGGAGATAATTGGGGAAAAAATGGAAAAAAAAGCACAAGGCCATTTTTTTTTTCAGCCGTTCATGACAAAAAGCAAGGGGGTTCATGGAGAGCTAACAGGATGGTATTGCCTCCTGTGGGGACCTCTGCCTCAGCTACATGGGGAAAGCTTTGAAATATCAACTGGGCTGTGGGTGTCAGCATCACCCTCATCCTGCCAATACATTGATTAATTATGAGGGGCTCTGTCTCTGCAGAATGGAAGAGACATTAATTCGTCTGTGGCTATAGCCCAGCTACAAATTAGGCTCAGGCTTAGCACAGGTAGGCAAAAATTTAATGTATTTCTGTTTTGTATAGCAAAACAAACCCCTGTGGGACACTGGCATTCCCCCAAGGGCCTGTGCAAGATGTCGGGTTACCCCTTTCTGTCTGCCCATGTTTTGACAGGCCCCAATGTCCTGAGTTCACCCTTTTAAGGCACCTTAACCACTCCAGAGCTGGTGGAGGAGAGCAGACTTGGCATCTAAGGAAGCAAAGCCAAATTGCCACGCTCCTCATGCTGACCTGTGCCTCCTGCATCGCCTTCAGCTCCTTCAGCCTCCAGCGGAGCCGCCCCAGTGGCCCTTTGCCCCCCATCCTCCCCGTGGCAGCCAGGGCAGCCCTGAAGAGCTTTGGGGTGTCAGCTTTTGGGGGGATGATCAGTGGATCTCCGGGGCCTCCCTTCTCGTCTTTGGGTTTATTGTTGCTTTTTAGCATTTTCCTACAGCACAGAAAGGGAGAGGTGACGTCAGTCCAGGCACTGATTAGCTGGATTAGCTGGATTTTATAATGCAGAGAAACCAAGCGTTAAAAGGACAAGGATCTTTTTATGTCTTAGGGAGGACAGAATAACAAATCTAAGCAATGCTAGAAACTAAAACTAATCTTTTCATAGATCTTTTAAACGAAGGCACTTTGGCCACGCTCGTTGCCCAGCTCCACCCACTTTTAGAGGCGAAGGTTGGCAGCCGGAGCCTCCCCAGCCCAGCGGCGAGGGCCGGGTGCCCTCTGCCGAGGGACAGCAGCTGCAGCCCGGAGCGGGAACACAGCGCCGGCAGCAGGAGCTTTCCCAGGGCTTCCCACAGAGAGAAAACTCCCCTGAGATTGCGAAGCCCAGGCTCTGCTGCTTTTAAACCCCCACAGGTTAGAAAGCAGCAGCAGCCCAGCACGCACTTGGCCTTCTTACGCAGCAGCTTCTGAGACTCCGGGTAATGCACCAAAATCTCGTTCAAGTCCTTCTTCTCCAAAATAAAAAGGTTGGCGAAGCCATGGGCCACGACGTTCGCTGTCCTGCGATTTCCCCCTCCTGCTGCCAGCAAGCTGGGAGAGACAATGCAAGACATCAACACCTCTGTTCACAGGCTCAGAATGTCAGATCTCATTTACATGTCTCCATCTCTCTTTTTCAGGGGACTCCGAGTTCACTTTTCACTCCTGATGGAATTTACCATGCACAATTTGTAAAGAATGATAAAGGGAAACCTTGCATGCAGCACTGTATAAAAAATTATTTGCATTTTACACCAATCTAATGTCTGCTGGGCTGTGGGGAGGCTGCAGTATTGCTGTGTTACCAGCTGGTGCAGGGCTTTCCATGCTCATGAAATGGGTGGATTAATGACTGGGTTGTGAAACACCTTTTCTTATCAATTTTCCCATTCCTCCATCCATATTTCTCATTTACCATCACCAGCTCTCCAGGCAGAAGACAACATGATGACAAAAACAGCAGGAAAGCTGTAATTTGTGTATCAGCTACTGCCCAGTGTTCGTGGCTCTCAGTCACAAAGATTAATTGGGGTGCTGCTGATCCTTCCACATCCCACCCTCCTCACCCGGAACTCACAAGCTGTATTTTCCCAGCTCCCTGAAAATGCTTCACTCACCTGATTTCTCCAAAGACAGATCCAGCTTTCAGAGTCACCAGCACAGATTTGCCGTCGGGTCCCCCCAGCACCTGCACTTGTCCCACCTGGATGATGTACATCTCACGGCCTATTTCTCCCTGCAGTGAAGAAGGGAGCTGGGTGAGATGCCCAGAAACAGGGAGGCCTTAGGGATGCCCTATGCAGCATCTTGCTGGAAACCCCGTGACCCTACTGCCCTCTCCAAGCTCCCAAAATGTCTGGATGGTGCTCACTTCTGAGCATTCTCATCTAAGCATCCCAAAAACTCCAAGATTTCCCCTGCTCTCCTGCTGTTCAGAGCTGCAGCAGAAGAGGTCAGTCTTTGTACAAGACCAGCTGCAACCGAGGATGTTTTTGCTCCAAATTCCCTCTCTGTGAAGTGGTTCACCAGGGTGGTGGGCCAGGCCTGGTGCCCTGCACAGCCTGGCTTGGACTCCAAGCATCTCATTACCTTCTTGCACACGTAGTCGTTGGGCAGGTAGACCACTGATCTGAGCCGCTTCAGCATGTCGAAGATCATCTGTCTGTCACAACCCTGAGCCCGAACAGAGCCAGAACATGCCAGCATTAGCCTGTGCTGGTGTGGCAGGCTGTGCCAGCCAGGGCCTGTGCTGCAGAGGGTACCTGGAAAAGGGCCACTTTGCTCACGATGTTGTAGTTCACGTCGATGGCGATGTCCAGCCTCATCTTGTCTGGGAGCTGCACCAGCAGCTCTGACTCATCTGTGAGACAAAGCAGAAAAGTGGCTGCTTCCAACACTTGATCCGAGAGCATGGTCTTCATGTGGCAGTGGGAAGGCAGCCCACGTTCTGGTGGCAGAGGGCAGGAGCCAGCTCGCACAGAAGGGTCTCCTCCAGCCTCTGCCCACCCAGCAACCTGCAGGTCTAAATCTGAAATGTGATGGAAAATCACCCTTTGCATTATCCCTGCCCTGATGGCGCTCAGAAACAGACCACCGAGCCCAAGTCAGCACTTCTTTTGTCCAGGAGGGTGGGCACAGAGGTTCTGGTCCTGCCTGATGACTTAGGGGTAGGGTGAGTTGGTGGCTTTGCTGCTGGACACACTCTGGCCAGTGATTGACAGTCACTGTCCTCTCCCCAGGGCACGTGGGACACTGGACTCAGTGTGCTGTGAGTGATGCCAAGTCACCAAAGTGCTGTGACCCAGTGGCATCCTGTAAACTCTATAGGTGGGCAAACAAGCCCCTATACTGAAGAGTAAAATAAGCCACCCTCCATCCCCAAACTGCAGTGCTATTTGACAGAAACATTTCAGCTCTGCAAAGCAACCACAGTAAAACATGAGATACAAGCGTTGACCCTTGGAGTGGCTGGATCTCACCTAGCATGCCTTGAGAGTGCCACGTGTACTCGTACCACGTCTTCACCCGGTTCTGGACAGTTTTGGGGATCTTGTAGAAGTTCATGTATTTAATGGTGCTGTCCATGCAGCTCCGATAGTAAGTTTGCCCTGCAGTAGCAGCGCCGACCACGTCTCTCATCTGAATGGAAGAGGTGGAAGAGAACTTTTAGTTGCTCTCACTTACCCATCAGCAGGTTAAGCATGTAAGCCAAGCCCCAACAGCATCTGCCAAATCCTTTTTGTCTTGCACCAATGCTGAGCAGGTCTTCCCATGGGGAAAACAAACCTGGAGATGCAAACCTGTGGATCAACCCCACCAAAACCATCCTCACCTGAGTCTGGGAACCCCCCACGCAATGCCCACTCACCTGCCCTATCATGACAGAGAAAGCAAAGACGCCTGTGAAGTAGTTCAGCAGCTGGAAGACGATCTCAAACAGTGTCTTGGGGTCTGGCAGACCCCCGATGGTGATGAGGGTTTTGACTGCCCAGTAGTAACAGCGGATGTAGCTGGGAGGAGAAGAGGAGAGAAGAGAAGAGGCAGTTTTGAAGGCATTTCTGTTTCTCTCCTCAGCACTGAGCTCATGGCCTCTGGCTGTGGCAAGCCAGAGCCTGCTGAGAGTAATTACGGATGACAAAGGGAAGAACTGAAGGGCTTCAGACTTCCCACCACACCTGCAGGTGCTTCTGGAGATGCTACAGGAGCAGGGCGACCTATGGTCCCTCCACAAACCTCCACTTTGAAGGCTCAGCTGCTCTGGTTACTCCTGTTTTCTGCTCCTTACAGCTCTACTGCCATAAACCAGCAACACATTTTCAGCAACATTTACACTTTTAGAAATCATCAGGGGAAAAAAACATGTTTGTTGAGTAAATTGTTGGCACAGGATTTAGGAGATGCCAAGTGAATTCCTGATTCCCTGGTCCTGGGCATTCCCTTGGGTATTTTGTTTACACCTGGAGATAGACACAGATTTGTATATCATACAAAATAATAAAATAGTAGCAACATTAACACAGGCGTGGGCATTCAGCTTGTGAGCCAAGGACTCTCTGCCTGTGGCATCCATCACTGACAGCACAGTGGACATTTAACACATGTATTGCCATGGTGAGGGGAAGGGCTGGCCACTGTCCCCATCCCACACCCTGGTCAGAGGGGCCTGACACAGGGCACAAGGACACACAGTGTCACTCCATCCCAACCTGGCAGCAGGTCAACACAGACAGAAACAGGATTCACACTTCCATCCTGCTTGGCTGAGGAGCATTCCTTTGCTTCCCAGCACCACGATCCCACTTTTTCAGCCACTTCAACCTGCCACTGCTTTCCACCTGTGCCCACCCGCATCTTCTTCATCTTGCAGCACTGTGTATTACTGCACATCCCATCCCTCCCATCCTTGTCATTCTCCCTTCTCCTGGCACTCCCAACCCTTTGCTTCAGGGGTTTTTATGAATCCAGCTGCATCCCAACACCTCCCTTACTGCTCCAGCTCATCACAGCAGGATGTGCTATGCGAGACCCCCAGCCCTGGCTTGTACCTGTTTCCTTCCCCATCATAGACCCAGGTGGTGGAGCCCAGTCCTTCGTAGGCTGAGGCCCAGTAGTAGAGGCAGGAGTTGACGTGCAGGCTGTACAGTAAGTAGGCAGTGGTCCGAATCACTCTGCAGAAAAACCCGGGAGAGAGCAGGAAGGGAGATGATGTGTCTGCTGGAGAAAGATGTCAGGTCTCCCTTGGTATCAACAGGAGCCTTGAAGTGATGACCATGCAGGTCCTGCCAATGCAGGAGTCACAGAGCACTCCAACCCTGCTGCTGCCTCCTGCAGCCCTGCAGCTCCAATAGTGCCCAGAAAAGCAGTTTATCTGCTGATGGCTTCTCTTCACTGCCAGCACCTCTGTCCCCGCGGGTTGGAGAGAGGTGATCCTACCCATGCAGGCTTTGGGACCCCCATGTCCCACTGCATCAGCCAATGCCCGTGTCAGCCGGCCCAGGCACAGCAGGGAAATAAATCAGGGACCCTGAACAAGTGCAGAATGAAGTGAACCTTCCCCTCCAGTGGCAAACAGCAATTCCATGCTCCCTCCTTTCTGCTATGCTCCTCACCTGTAGATGTATGCCTTGGTCAGGATGGCCTCCAGGCGGTTGTTGAACTCGAAGAAGGCCATGTACTGGGAGGAGAAGGAGAACTGCATGTTCCAGGTTCCCCATTGGGAGAGTCACCTCCCCATAAAACCCCTCTGCCCCTCCATTTCCTTCCTGCAGCCCCTCTGCAGCATGGACTGCCACAGACAGATTTGTCTCCATCTATAAGTGCCCTTCTAGTCAACTCTGAGTGTGGTTTAGGACTGAAATGAAGTGTTTGACCAACAGGCCTGTGAAGCCTTTGGGACAAATCTTCCCTCCATTTTATAATCTCCTTGCCATGATCAATGAGTCTAACCAGTCATAGCTCACCCCAGCCAGCACAGAACTCCTCCATGTCCACTGCAGCTGCTGTTCTGCCTGATTTTGTAAGCTCTGACTCACCTTCAGACAGCGAGGGAAGCGCAGGAGGGGGTTGACACCGACTTTGAAGTAGAAGAAATCCAGGGGCAGGAGGCACAGCACATCCATCTGAAATGCACACAAGGAGAAACCTCTGTGGGGACCTGCAGCAGCACTGGGGTGGGGCTGCAACCCACAGGGCAGATTAAAGATTCAGATGAATAAGGAAAATTATGACAGACCTTGAAGCGTTGTGACCGCAGGTAGTTTTTTTTCATGGCCTTTTTGTCAGTCTGGTTGGGAACAGGAAGGAGAGAGAGAGGAATATTAATTATTGCTTAGAGAAAGGAAAGCTAGGGCCAATGTGATCATGCCTGGCTTTCCTCCTCTGCACCACAACAAGGAAGATGCTCCCTTTGTGCCTGGAAAGGGGAGCAGAGCAAGCGGAGAAGACCTGGCTGTATGCCATCCTCTCATCCTACCTTGGGACATCCTGTGTTGATTTTGTATCCCAGAAAAAGCACATCACAATGCCAGCACCACAGAAATCAGCATTTGCAGGGGAAACTGCCTGTCTGAGCATCTGCATGGCCATGGGGAGGCTGTGCCCTCAAGGTGTGATTTTTCACAATTTGTTTAATTGAATATGGAAATGAAATCAAGGGCTTCCCTTATCTCAGGCATGTGATCTATGTGTTCAGAATCCAATTGCTAATGCATTCTGCCTGGTGTGCTCCTGAAAATTAACCCCAGAGATTGTTACACCCATGCCCAAGGTTGGCAGCACACGGCTGTGCCAGGGCCAGTCAATGAGCACCTCACCACAGGCAGAACCACCCCATGGAGCAACACCCTGCAGGCATCCCTACCCAGGAACAGGGCTGCCACAGGCCACACAGTTTCTAAATGAGATGGTATTGATTTTGTAGGAAAAAATTGTGTGTTTGGCAGACAAAAAGACTGCCGGCTTATCCACTCCATGTCAGGAGAGATGCTTGTAGTCTCTGAGAGTGGACAGAGCCCTGATGGCCATGGCCATGGTGGGAGAGCTTGGAGAGCTCAATTCAGAGACCAGCACCACCCATGTCACTCGGGGTGATGGGGATGGAAGGTCCCCAGAGCTGGTCCCCAGTGGTGGGATGCAGTGCCCTGCCACTCACGATGATGTCTCCCCCCTGAACAAACTGCAGCCGGGTCTGAAAGATGAGGATGTCCAGCAGATAAATGAGGTCACACAGATAGTCCACCAGCAGCCAGCAGTGGATGTTTTCTGGAGTCTGGTAGGGGAAAGCCCAGCGGACAGGGATCAACCAGCAGTTCCAGTTCCAGGCCATGACAACGAAGAACAGCCACAGCACGTACATCAGGTCTGCACACAGAGAACAGCACCAGATCAGCTGGGCAGACATCCCTCCTCTGTGTGAATCTGCTACACAAAGGGGTTTTCATCCCCTGACCTGTCCTGAGCACAACAGGAAAACCTGCAGGAAGTCTCTTGGTGACAGTGTTTAATTGCAGATGAGCTGGGCTCTAGCAGAGTGAACACCCCTGGCCACAGGACACTTTATCAGAAAGCTTCTTCTAACTTCGCTCATTCAGCTATATTTGCTTTTGCTTTGCTCCCACAACACCAACTTCCCTGTTTTGCTTTTTCCCCTGCAGCCATGCTGAACTGGTGGCCAGCTGCCCGAGCCCAGAGGCTTCCAGAGGGCTGAGGAATATGAAAGACTAAGGAAAGAGCTGGGCTTCTGTGGGGTGGCCACAAGGCAGTGGATTATTCTTTTGTGATTTTAATTTTTTTGGGGGGGTATCCACACCACAGGGAAAGCAGAATGCCTGGTCATGCTCCTGACACCCACAGCTGGAAGTATTTAGGAAAGCCTGTGCCTTGCAGAGGAATTTAAAATTCTGGGCTTTGTGAAAACGAAGTTGCTTCTTGCTTAGTTCTCCTCTCCTCTTTACACCTCCTTCCCCTCTCTCCCCCAGTCCCACCAGTTTGCTCCCAGCCCAGGCACAAGGCCGTGCTCCATCACTCACTGGTGAGGGGGTCAATGCTGCTGGGGAACTGGTAACTTTTCAGGCGGTCCAGCCAGGGCCGGGACTTGAATGTGCAGCACAGCATCTCGCAGTAGTGGTCATCCCCCAAAGGCTTGTCCCTCTCCAGCTCCCCTCCTGGGGGAGGCACCGGTGCTGCCACAGTTGTTGGCTTGGTGGGAGCTGGGAGAGGCCACACAGTTATTTTAAAAGGCAGAAAAATATTCTTACTGCAATTTATTTTAAGGTCTTTAAGCTGTTAATAAAGCAGCTGTCTCCCAGAAAACACAGCATGTGTGGGGACCCACCAGGGAAACACTCCCAGCCCCACCTGAACTCACATGCCACAGGGCTCTCATCATCCGAGGTGACATCAGGGTCAATCAGCTTCTCCTTCACCTTCTCGGTCCTCTCTTTGAAGAGCCTCACCAGCTCCTGGAGCCGGGTATTGATGACGGCGCTGCTCAGGCTCGTGGCCGAGCCGATGCGCTCGGGCAGGCTGTGGGGAGAGCAGCGGGCATTTCATGCAGGTAGGAAAGCCCCAGGGCAGGTTCATGGGATCATAAAATCCTGGACTGGTTTGGGTTAGAAGGGACCTTAAAGCTCCTCTCATTCCAACCTCCCTTCCTTTAGACCAGGTTGCTCCAAGCCCCATCCAACCTGGCCTTGAACCATGACCTAGTCATGACCCATTCTTCAACCTACAGCATCTCAATTAGGATTTACCTGTATTTATTTGGGTACTGTGTAATGAGAAGAACACAAAGTGCCATGGCTCCCTCTCCCTTTGGTTTCCTAGCACTTCTAGGATCTTTGCTGTTTCCACCCAAGCCCCAGGATATGAACCCCTGGCTGACCCAGAGCCCTGGATCCCATTACGCACCTTTCCCTCTGCTCCTCGTCCCACCCCAGCACTCGGGTGGGGGCCTGGCTCATCAGCCCCTTGTCCAGACCATCCTCTGAGAGCAGCTGCTTCCTCCTGCAGACACAAACACAGCGACTGAGGATGGGCTTCTTTCAGCCTCAGCTGGTTCCTCCTCCTCCTCTTCCTCCTCCTCCTCCTAGGTGTCATCTGTTTTCCATTCCCCCTTCTCCTACTAGGGTCAGTTTGCCCTGATTTTTGTCATTGCTGGGAGTAAATGGGAGTGAAACCCCCCTGCTACTTTCCTGCTAAAGCCCTGTTTCTCCCTGAGCATCAACAAGCCTTTGGCTCCATGGACATGCAGCCACCTGGCCCATTTTGCAACCCAATTTGGGTACCTGGCAAAATGCACGGGGGGCAGGCATCACCCTGTGCTTGCCCCCAGTGCCATAGCATCACACCACTGCACTTCAGGAGGCAAGCAAGGAAAGTGCAGTGCCAGCAATACCTAGAAGCTGTGTCCTAACACAGCTAGGGGCTCCCTTTTGCACAGATGAGTTTCTCAGATGACTTCCTTACATGTGGGCAAGCAAGGTGTCAGAAAGGAAGCTGAATATGAAGATAGCAGTCCCAGCAAACATCTGGACTGGTTTGCAAACCTGCAGCCAAGTTCAGAATTTTAACTGTGGTGAAGAAATATTCTCCTGCCACCACAGCTGCTGATCCCCCTGTCCATGGCACAAAATGTCTCAGTGCTGTGTGTGGAGCAGGAGTGAGCAGGATGCTGAGGGAGGTCATCCTGCCATCACAAATCTCCCAAAGAAAGCCAAATGCTGTGAACCCACCACCTTCAGCCTCGCTGGCTCTCAGGTGTGTCCTGCTGGAAGGTGGAGCAGCTGAATAAGACTGATGAACCTTCCTTTCCCAAGTGCCCAGTGCAGGGGTGGAGGAAAACCACAAACCCCCTTTTAAAGTGCTCTCAGATGTGGTTGGAGGGGTTCCCCAAACCATCAGTTTGGAGAAATAGTCGTGCCAAGGTCCATATTGCTGTTAGGACAACATCCATTGCCTCTCATCAGTCTCCAGCTGCTCTTACCCTGCCTCTGTCCTCTCAGGGCACCACGCTGCCCCACTGGCCTGTCCTCATCCCTGAGCAAGCCCAGGTGCCTGCACTGACAGCCCCTTGCTCTCTAAGGGGGACCAGCCCACACACACCCTCCCCTGAGCAGCCAGCTGGGATGGAAGGCCCTGTCACAGCCTGAACATTGCTCTGGTTTTGGTGCCCTTGGAATGCTGCAGCCAGAGGCCATAGGCACCAGGACACGTGGGATGCAGAGGGTCCCTGCCCGTATGGCATCAGCCAGAGTATCCTGGTATTTATCTGCAGGAGCTAGTTTCCAGGATCCAATTAGATGTGTGGCTCATTTGCCATGTGTGTTTTATGGCTCTGTCTAAACCACGTTAACTCAATTCCTTCAGAGGCTCATGTAGGAAATAACTCAAGACCATGGCCAGTAGAAGGGATTTAGGGATAACTGTGTGACTGCTCAATGCAGAGTTATGTCCTCTTCCTCTGGAAACACCAGCAGGAGATGAGCATTTTCCTTCTGGTTCACAATTATTAAATTTTAGCTCTTTATGCAGGAGAATAGGAGTTCCTTACTTTTAAAAATACCCAGCTCTACCAAAGGACCTCCAGTGCTGTTTTGAGACACTCCCTGGAGACTCAGCAGAAAGGTTTATATGCTCACATGTGTAACTGAAATATGTTTAATGCTGTGAGTATTTTCACTGCAGGTATTTCACATGAAGCCGTGGGCTCTGCTGTCCCAGTTTAAACAGCTGTTCAACAGACTGGATTGTGGACATTTTTGCCATTTTATTTGCTCCTCCAGGAGCTTGTTTACTAAAAAATCCAAACTATGGAATGACTACAGCACCTGGTTTTCAGCACAGAAAAAAAAACCATTTTAGTTTTCATTTTGAATTCTCTGCAAGAGTAAGCCTCAAAAAACCCTAATGCAACAACAGAAAAAACATCCATCAGCTTCCTCCAGCCTAAATTTTAAAGCTCAGTTTTAATCGTCCCTCTCTCTAAGCATAGAATCACTGAGAGATCTGGGTTGGAAGACACCTTAAAAGACCATTTAGTCCAGCTCCCTGATGTGGGCAGGGACATCTTCCAACTAGACTAGGTACCTCCAAGCCCCCTCCATCCTGGCCTTGAACACTTTGAGGGATGGGGCTTCCACCACTCCTCTGAAAGCACAAACTCAGGGGGGACATGCTGCAAACCCTTGCAGCAAAAATACAAGAACAAATTGTTTATTATTGTGATGAAGGTTCATATCCAGCACATAGACCCTCTGTGCTCTGAATTTGGGAACACAGACATGCGGACAATAGACAAATGGGATTTGACCATGGCCTGGGGATTGAGCCCTCTCCAGGAGGACACCCAGACAGGACTGTCCCTGGCCCACAAAAGCTTTAAACAAAATGTAACCATTTAAATAAAAAATGCAAACAATAGGCAAGGCTTTCGCCATCTCCTCTGCTGTGCACTGGGGTGACACCCGCAGCACACCCATCACTGTCCAAATCTGCTGGAAATGGGTATCTCCACATGGTTGTAACAATTTTCCTGTCCTGGCACCCTCAGGGTGAGCCAGGGACCGCGCCTGGGCAGAGCCATACCTGGGGGATGCTGCGCCGGGCACCGCCAGCAGGTTGGGAGCACCGGCAGCGGGCACCGGTAAAGGGGTACCATGGATCTCCACAGCGTGGCCTGGGCTGTCCACATCCTTGATCTCCAGGGTGGGGTAATTACCTGCTCCGTGGGGAAGGACAATAATGGCAGGTGAGGGGGGTGCAGGGCCCTGCCTGCAGCCAGGATGGTTCCCCAGACCCCATCGCTGCCACAGAGCTGTCCCCAGGCCCTGCAGCATGTTGGAAGGACTCTCCTTCTCCCTCCATTCCCTTCTTGCCTGGCACTCCTTTTTCCTAAGCATTTGGAACACTTCTTTGTCTTTTTTTTGCCCAGTTTTTTAACACTCTAAAAACTGCCATCTGCTCCCCTTCTGCTTGCCCAGCTTCCAGTGATTGCAGCTACTCCATCTGAGTGTTGGGTTCCCGTGGTTTGGAAAACAGTGGAGATTAGGATTCCCACCTGCAGGTGCTATGCAGGAACCCAGGATTTCCAGGAGCAAACCTGCCTCCCAGGGTGTAGAAATTTTCCTGGTTCTTCTGAATGTAAACATATGGATCATGACAGCTCTGAATCACACAGTGTTTGCTTTTCATGCAGAATAAGGCACTATTTAAATAAGCATTTATAGCTTCTTTCTTCTGCAGAGTTAATAACTGCTTCCTGCCACAGGCAAGGTTAGAAGCAGGAAGGTTGGATGTTCATAGTGGGTAAAGAAAGATGCCAGTTGTCCAAAGGAGAAATGGCACTGGGAGTTACCTTGGCCAGACCCCCACAGTTGCTCAGCTGCGAAGTGTGATCTATTTTCTTAGCTATTTAACAAAATACAATGACTTCCTGCAGGATTTCTTCTGTGGGAGGTTTTCACACATCTGAAAGTCCCCATGCACACCCCCCTGCTTCACACTAATGTGGAACTAGTGGAGCAGAGTGTGACTTGATGAAAACCCTGAGAAAAGGCCTGTTTGGGTTGCAAAGTTAAAATCCTGTTGCATGTAAGGAAAAGCAGCAGAATTTGGCTTGCTGGTTTAAAACAAAGCAAAGCAAAGCTGCAGAAAAGGCAGAAAGCCGTGAACAGCAAACCTCCACCTTCTTCTCCTCTTTGTATGAGCAGGCTGCGCAAATGCTGGAGAGAAAACTGTGTGCAGTGATATTGCACCCTCTGCCTGCAGGTCCTTCAGGAGAGCTTTTCTGAGCAGCTCTAAACACACAGCATTTGCAAACACCCTCTAGGCTTAGCTAAAAAGGCACATAGTGATGAGGCAGAAGCAGAAAAACACATGGATTTTGTTCCCCAGCCTCTGTGCTGCAACATGAAGCGCGCTTTTATTTTTTTAATTCTTTCCCCCCCGGAAAGCAACAGAAAAAGCAACCCCAGGAATCCCCCCCCTGCGCCCCTCTAATTACGCAAGGCCATCGTCAAAGCCAACACTTCTAATACCTAGTGGGGATTGCTCCTCAGTGCAAAAATTGGGGTTGACAACTCCAGCCTTTGGCTTGCTGGCGACAAGGACAGGGGTGCGGGCGGCAGCGGTGGCTCGGTAGCTGGGGACATTGGGGAGCTGCTCTAGAGCCCCGCGGTCGGGAGGGGAGCGGTCCCTGCCAGCCAGCGGCTTGTCATGCACCAGCCGGTCTAGCTCGACGTCCCGGGCCCGCCTGGCCATGCTGCTAGGAGCCTGCTAGGTGCTTCAAGCAAAGGACAAGGCATCTGAAGCTGCAATAAAACACAGAGTGGTTTGAGAAGGGATAGTTGTGTCTCGGCTGAAATGCGGGGCTGACGGGGGGTTTGTCACTGCCTGCCGCTCGCAGGTGTTGGTAGCACACGGCTGCAGTGGTGGGCATCCTACCACGTGTTTTTAATGGAATCATGGAAGGTTAAGGGTTGGAAGGCACTTTAAAGAGCATGTCCCATGGGCGGGGACATCTCCCGCTAGACCAGGTTGCTCAAGGCTTTATCCAACCTGACCTTGAGCACTGGCAGGGTTGGGGCATCCACAACCTCCCTGGGCAACCCGTTCCAGTATCTCACCACCCCTCACTGTCAAGTAATAATCTAACCTAAATTTCCCCTCTTTCAATTTGTACCCATTAATCCTTGTCCTATCACTACAGTTCCTGACAAATTAGCATTTTCTAGCATCATTGCCCCTCTGCAAGGGCTGCATGACAGAGAATCTCAGGGGTCAGGGCAAGCCATTCCCTGTGCAACTCTGTGATGTCAGTGGAGTTATGCCAGGATGTGCCTTTGCTCAGTAAGGCTGCAATGGGAACGTGTCACCTAATTTTCATTACTAAACACTGCTTCCTAAAACATTCTATTAAAATGTGCTTTATGCCACTGGTTATTTCCCAAATGGAGAAAAGTGATAGAGAAAATACTTTCTGTCCCTGTACATTCCCCAGCTGAAGAAGAAACTCTTATTTCACATCAGGGATTGCTTAATCAACAGGACTCAGCATTGTACATTCAGAGCCAGACAATGCCAATATTGCTATCATGCTGTGCCCACAGGATGCTTTACCCCAGTGAAAAGCCCTGACTGCCCATGCAGGGCCACGCTGCAGAGAACTCAGCTGCCTGCTCCCTGACAGCAGGAAAGGAGAAGCTGGATTCTCCCCCCACCAGGCACTGCATACCCTGCTTCACTTCCTCCCAGTTTGGCATCATGCTGCTACAGGTTATACCTTCAGCATTGGTTTCAGCAGCTTCAGCTGTCTCCTCTTCCACCTTCAAAATGAAAAAAGCCATTTTAAGGAGAAAAAGCCCCACTCTGTCAGTAAAAGAGCAGACTTTGCAGCTTGACTGGATGCCCCATATCCCCCCTACCCGCCAGACTCTCAGCTTGTTGTTCAGTGCCCACTTTGTAGGGTAAAAGGAGCCCTCCCTCCATCCACAGCTTCTGCTTCTGGCCCAGCTTCCAGGGTGGGGACATCTTGGTGGGAAACATGTCCAGTGCCCAGCCCAGTCCCTGCTCCTGCCAGGGCACTGCATCCCCTTGGAGAAGGTCTGAGCCCCCAGCACTTGCTGGGCAGCAAGAGCTCATTGCAGACCCAAGCCCAAGCAGGGAGCGATGCTGTACCTGGACGAGAGCACCTTCGAGATTACTTATCTCAAGTTCTTCCAGCTGCTCAACCCTGAGGGCCTCCTCGGCAAGGCAGGCTTCATCCACACCCTTATTATCAGGGAGACAAGGTGGCTGCAGCAGGGGTCTGGAGGGGAGAGAAAAAATACTGCCTGGGAGACCAGGTGAGAAGTGCATAAATAAAACAGGGCATTGCATGTGCATCAGCAAAAATTGCAGAGGCAGAAGGATCCAGGCAGAATGTTTTTCCTCCTGTGCATAATCATTTCTCATATAATTAAAATGGGCCAAATAAAAAGCCGAAACCTAATTTCCAGGCAAGGCTTTCCCACAAGCACTATTCAAATCCCACGTTTGCCTGTGCAAGACACCACCAGGACACATAATTCTCATTTTCCTTCAGCAGCAAGCACAGACCTCAGCTCCACCATTCTGACAAAAGGCCTCTCAAGATTGATTTTACTGTTTTAATATAACTTCATAACTGAAATAAAAGCACTTCACATGTTGCTCTGTGCACTTATCTCCTGATTTGCTCTTTCCTGGCAAGAAATACAAAGCAGGGATTTGGCATGATGAGAAGAATTTTAAGACAGCTAAATGCATGAAAATACTTTTTTTTGTTATTTTTAATGATATCCCCCCTTGATTTTTTAAAAATTTATGCTCCCTTCAAATGCAATCACAAATCTTTCCATCCTAAACTAGAAAACCTGCTGGTCTCTCTCTCTCTTCCCGATAAACAAACACATTGAAAGATGGAGTAGCATCTCATTCACCTCTCAACTGAAGCTCAAGTTTCTATACTGAAGCTCCAGGAGCAGATTTTGATGAAACACAAACATATGGGTTTGACACTGAGTAATCATGTGTTTTCAGCTCCTTCCTGAAAATCTAGCTACTTTAGAGGAATTAACAGAAAATAACATTATAGTACTAGGTAATAAATCTCTAAATGTTTATCTCATGTGAAATCAGAGCAAACTACTAAACTGAGCAGAAAGATGTCTCTCAATACCATCTAGACCAAAGTCACCACAGCTGACAAGAACTCGGCTATTTTCTCTAACAGGAAAAAACGTAAAATTGTACCTACTTGTATGAAGCAGCATTTGCAGACACAACAAAAAATCCTGTCTTTACATTCAGCTCTGTAACACCCAAAATAATCCCGAGTGCCCTGAATTAGCGGATATGGTTTAAATAGCACGGACCATCTCCCGAAGCCGGGTGCTCCCGCCTCTCCTGAAGGCACAAGAGGGGCTGCGGTTGCTACGGGCGGCCGCGGTGGAGAAGGAGCCCGTGTCACCAGGAGACACTCGCCTGTCACCAGGTGCCGCGTCAGCAGCGAGCCCTGGGGTGAGCCGGTTTGGCAAAGCATCCCTCCCGCACCCCATCCCTCCCCAGAACACCGCAGCCGCCTGCCAGGCTGGGAGCTCTGCTCTGCCATGGGTGTTTCAGCCTCTCCAGCTGCTGAACGCATTCGAAACAAAAGCTGCAATCACGCTCATTTCCAACAAAGCCAGAAAGGCAACGGGAGCCACTCACTCTGCACTCTCCTCCTGCTCCTCCTCTTTCTTATCTTCCTCTTTCCTCTTTTCCTCTTTCTCTTTATTCCTTCCCTCCTCTGTCTTCTCTGCCTCCTCCTTCCTCTCCTCTTCCTCTTTCTTCCTCGCCTCGTCCTCCTTCCTCTCCTCTTCCTCTTTCCTCCTGTCCTCCTCCTTCTTCCTCTCTTCTTCCTCTTTCTTCCTGTTCTCCTCTTCCCTCTCCTTTTCCTTTTTCTTCCTGTCCTCCTCCTCCTTCCTCTCCTCTTCCTCCTCTTTCTTCCTCTCTTCTTCCTCCTCTTTCTTTCTCTCCTCTTTCTCCTTTTTCCTGTCCTCCTCCTCCTCTTGCTTCGTCTCCTCTTCCTCTTTTTTCCTGTTCTTCTCCTCCTCTTGCTTCCTCTCCTCTTCCTCTTTTTTCCTGTCCTCCTCCTCTTGCTTCCTCTCCTCTTCCTCCTTTTTCTTGTGCTCCTCTTCCTTCTCCTCTTGCTTCATCTCCTCCTCCTGTTCCTTCCTCTCCTCTTCCTCCTCCTCCTCTTCATTCCTCTCCTCTTCTTCCTCCTCCTCTTCCTTCCTCTCCTCTTCCTCCTCCTCCTCTTCATTCCTCTCCTCTTCTTCCTCCTCCTCTTCCTTCCTCTCCTCTTCCTCCTCCTCCTTTTTCCTCTCCTCTTCCTCCTCCTCCTCATCCTCCTCTTCCTTTTCCTCTTCCCCCTTTGTAGTGTTTGGGGAGCACAAACACAGTCTGGAAAGGAGAAACTCATTAGGTAAAATCCACAGAGCATGTGTGAGCCTCACACGAGGAGCCCTGCATATCCAGTGTTTTCTGGCTGAGCAGAAGAGAGCTCTGCTGAGCCAGCGTGGCTCGGGGCATCGCCTGTGCTTAGTGAAGCTGAGCACTGCCCGTGTGGGAGGTGGGAACCGCTGTGCTCACCCACGTGTGCTGGGCTCAGGGAGCATTTTGGGGGGCTCAGACACCCCTTGTGAGCGTGCATGGACACCTCTCACCCCCCTGCTGCAACACAGCTCGCTCCTGGCTCTGAACACACTGCCCAGTCCTCAGGAGACCTCAGCAGGGGCTTCTTTTGGGAGAAGTAAGGGTGGATTACACAGAGACAACTTCCATTTCAGAATGTCATTACAGCTGGATGCATGACAGCTGGGAACAAGGTCCAAGGCCTCTTGCCTTGGGCCCAAGATCTACTTACAGGAGCCTAAGCAGACCCTCCATCACCTTTCCTTTGCAGGGCACTGTGATCATTGCTCTCATGGCTCTGCCACCACCTGCCCTAACCAAAATCAAGACACCAGAAGACATTTGCTCAAACACCTTTTGGGTCCTACTGGGGAATGTCCCCCTTTTTGGAAACAGGCACCTCGGCCGCCAGCTCCACTGCCAGCACTTTCAAGGATGGATGCCCAGGGACAGGCTCATCCCCTGCCATGGCCACCACGCTGGTGACTGGAGAACACATAGACCTGCCTATCAACAGCATCTCACTTCCCCTACCTGTCTTCTTCTTCCTGAGGCTCCTCCTGTATGGTGGGAAGGGAACGAGCATCTGCCTCCAGCTCAGCCTTGTGAGCCCAGGCCATCATCTCTTCATTAATCCGGTCATCATCGATCTCTTGCAGGACAAGATGGGTCTGCTCCTGTTCCCCAGGGCCTACATGAACTGAAACGGGAATGGGGAAAGGGAGGTGATGAACTGACAGTAGCACATTCTCAAGAGGCCAGGGCAGATCCCAGGTTTCCTCTGCTCGATTGGGCAGTGCTGAAGCAGCTCTCAGCCGGCACAGAGCTGGGCAGCCCTGCTGCCCCTGAGTTGTGCTGGACAGATACCTTGGGCTCCTTTGCAGACGGAAAAAGAAAATTCACCATTTTGTGCCAAGCGCAGCCAAAACCCCGTGAAGCCCTTGAGCAACCTGGTCTAGTGGAAAGTGTCCCTGCCCATAGCAGGGGGGTTGGAACTGGTTGAGCTTTAAGGTCCCTTCCAACCCAAACCATTCTGGGATTCTATGAAAGCTGTAACCCTCTGCACATAGATGACTGGTGGCACAGGAAGCCACCTCCACCAGCAGTGACCTGGCCCATCTCCAGGCCATGCTTTGTCTCTCCTTGCAATCTGGAAGAGCCCAAAGCCTTTCCCCTTGTGAACCCCCAGTGAACTGCTGTCCCAGCACAGCCCAAGGGCTCTGGGTCTGCACGGCCCAACCCAGAGCCCACATCACAACACTCGAGCACCGTGTCCTGTTCACTCCAAACACTCTCTCAGGCAAGGAACATCCCACACTCCTTGTCACTTCCCAGCAGCACTGGGGCAAAAACCATGGCAGGTTGCTGGGGGGCTGTAGGCCAGCTGCAGAGTGAGGAGTCTGACCCATGATGAGCCCTCTCCGTGTCCCAGGAGTATCCATCCTACCACATCAGGCTCACACCAGAGAAACAGGAGGAGGAAGCACATCCGCTCACTGTAAAACCAGTTTATTTTGAGGTCTGCCTGACAGCAAAACTTACATGTCCGCAGCAAAGCTAATAGGAAACATGCAAATTGAACTACAGAAAGGCAGGAAACCCATGCAATGTCATATCTGTGGCTCATTTACCCACCCCATCGTGTCCACAACACCTTTAGCCTGTTCCCTCTGGATCTCCGTTAATTAAAACATGGGACAGCAATCAGGGAGATGACTTTTAAAACACACCATGACTTCTGGATACATTATATGAAAATGAGGTGAATATTGAAACTGTGTCCTGGTGCAAGCAAGATTCACTATAAACACAGGGGATGGATTTCAGGGCAGTCTCTTGGTTCACAACTCATTGTTACAGTTGTCTGGATGGTCCTAAAGAGATGCAACAGTGGGAGATCTTAACCTGGCCTGTCAATACATCAGGGGCTTATACAAAATACAGAAAAAGATTTTTTACCAAGGTCTGTAAGGACAAAGGGCAACAGTTTTAAACTGAAAGAGGGGACATTCATTTTGGACATAAGGAAGAAATAGTGCACTGTAGCTGCCCCATCCCTGGAAGTGTTCAAGGCCAGGTTGGATGGGGCCTGGAGCATCCTCGTCTAATGGAAGGTGTCCCTGCCCATGGCAGGGAGGTTGGACCAGATCATCTTCAACGGTCCCTCACTACCCAAACCAGTCTGCTATTCCAAGATCCGTACCCAACACCTGGGGTGTAGGGGCTCTCACCCCCCTGAGCCCAGTGTGCCTGCACTGGCCACACCTGCCTGTACACCTCTGGGCTGGAGACAGCCCCTGGAATCCCTTCCCTGCTGGGACATTCCTGCTGCTGCAGTTAGTGCTGCATCCACGGAGATGTGAGCTTTAGAAGGGAGCAGCCATAGTTGGGGGTAAGGAAAGTTTGGGGTAAATTCTCTTAGAAGAGCCCGGGCAAATATTTTTAACTAGTAACTCCTACCTATTCACCTAGAAATTAACCTCACCCACCTGATTTGCTGCTGCAAATCAGAGCCCTTTCCACTTGCTGGGAGGAAACACTCAGTTATGGAAGAAAAGCAACAAGGAGCTGACAAGGGCTTCAAGAGGTTTACAACATTAAACCTCAGAGGCAGAAGTTGACTCAAAGAAGCCTGGAGATTTCAGCTGGGGGGCTCAGGGTGAATATTCAGACATTGTGGGGGCAGTGAGAGGGCCAGGAGTGCTGGGAGACTATAGCAAGAGGCTTTCTGCCACCGAGGCATCCTGAGTGATGCTTTTTTACCATCCTATAAATTATAGCTCCCATCTTATAGACATCATCCTGCAAAACCAATAGCTCCAATTCCCAGAGCAAAGAGGGAGCCAAGTGGGACAGCCCTGGGACTGGGTCCCCGTGCCAGCCTTGGGTCTCCACTGCCCCTGCTGGGAAGGAGCTAGAGACCATTTGCAGATTCCCCTTTGCTTTTCCTCCCCAGCTGCGCTTTCTCCTCAGGTTGGTCTCATTTGGGTGTGGGAAGGACTGGTTTGCCACGGTCTTCATTTTCCATTTGTTTCAGAGGCGCTAAGCCCCTTTGCCCCCTGAAACAAAAGGAGAAGGAAAACATTAATGAGTGTGCTGGCAGTTTGGTGCCAGGGCAGATCTCCTGCTCAACCCAATTGCTGCCTTCTTTGGGCGGGTTAAGTGACCTGGAGATGCCTCATGGCACCAAAGCCAGCTGGGCACCAAGGCTGTGCCCACCCAGCACATGCAGCAGCATCCCTGGCTTTGCCTCTGTCTGAGGTCCACGGCAGCACACATGTCTCCAGTTTGTACAAACACGTGGAGAAATGCCTTCCCCCAGGATTTCCTTCTCTGAGGTTCTGCCAAGGGGCTGTTGGCCTGGCGGGAACAACTTCCCGGTGTATCCCTGGGAGTGTGCATTTTCCGTGTGCCTCAGCAGGTCCCTGCTCCCTTTGGTAGCTCCCACAGCCCAACCAGCCACTCCTTTAAAGGGACAGCACTTGCACAGGGGTGTGTAACCCTGCCTAGGCCATCCACAGAGGCAGCTGTGGCTCCGCATTTTGTCCAGCATCTCCCAAAGTGGCTGGTGTGGGGAGCCAAGCCCCTCTGCCTGGAGAGCTGATGCTTGATCCCCTCCACAGGCAAGCAGCAGTGTGAACCCTGCAGGTTTTCCCACAGCCATGCAGACTCCGTTCTAAGACATCTAATCCCAGCATTTGGTTTTCCTGGGGTACGGGTACCTTCTGAGACTTCTCACACAAGGCTTGGCAAATACCGAAGGAGGGAAAGAAAGCAGCAGGTTTGAATTCCCTTGTAATTCTTTGATCAAATCCCTCCAGCTCCAGCACAGCTCTGGACAGACCTTGCTATCAGCACTAACCTCAAAACCTGGGGCCTGAGGATGTGGGATGCTGCACTTGGAGACTCCCTCAGCCTGAGTTTTACCAAGCCCACACCAAAACTCCGCAACAGCTCCCTCTTCTCAAGTGTCAACAACCTCTTACGGCTTCCCTGGGGGATTCCAGGGGCTCCCCAGCTGGCACCCAGGGCACACGAGGGGATAAAAGATGCCAGTGACCTCTCTTCCCAATAACCTTCCTGAAAGGCTTGGCAGTCAAACCATCATGAAGAGATGGAGCCGTCACTTACTTTGTTCCACAGGACTCAAGGTTGTTGTGGCCACTCCCTGTCAAAAGGAGAAGGGAACCGTGAGACATCACCCATTTTCAGTAACCCTTAATTTTTACCCTCAATGCCCCATTTTCAGTAAAGGTGGCCTTTTACCCTAAATACCCCGTTCTTATGGCAAGCTGGATGGCTTGGCCATGGGCACCCCACACTCAATGGTACAGGGCAGGAGCACAAAACTGAGTTTGCCTGGGGGCCAGGGAAGGAAAAGAGAGCTTTGTAAAGCTTCTCCTTAGAGCTGGGACTACCCCTGGGTAAGATGCCAGAGCCTGGACACTACCCAGTGCTGCACAGAGAGGCAAGGAAACAGTAAAGAAAGCACATGCTATGGGATCTCTTGCTGCTTGGAAGCCAAATACTGGCTTTCATCAGCTAAGCAGCTCATGGGGAATTGTTCTCTTGATGGAACTTGGTGACAGCCCAAACCACAGCAGGTCCCAGCACTGATCTAGTGTCATCTGCATGGCAGGGGACGCCCTGCTCACCAGGGCTGTGGTGTTCCCATGCTCTTTCCCTGTCCATCAGACAGCATACCTGTGTGTCTTGCTTCTCCCTGGTCACCGGCTGTGGCATCACTTTCTCCAGCCCCTGGACAAACCAAGTGAACATCCTGGAGACAAGAAACCACTGTTAGAACTGGCAGCCAGAGCCTTTGCTCCCACATCAGCCATCCCTCTGGCCACCAGAGCCTGGCAGAAGGTGCCACTGCGGTTACCTGCCGCTGTCCACAGCCACAGACTGAGGGTTGAGGGTGGTCACTGGCTCTGGCTGCCCCTTGGCTGCTGCTGCTTCTGGGGTGCTCTTTCTGGCTGAAGTGGTAGATTTTGGCTTTGCCTGGGCTTTAGTCTCTTTTGTGCCTGCTCAGGTTTATTCAAAAGAAGAAGGAGGATAGGCAATGCAGCAGTCATAAGTTGTTGGGAAGAGGAGCAAGCCAGGAAGGGGACAGGCCTTGGGGACTTCCCTGGCAGCCTCTTCCCTGGGGACCCGGCCTGGGACAAGGACACGGGCAGTTTGGGGACAGAAGAGGTGCAGGGGTGGTGCCGTGATGGTGGGACCCGTGTCCCCACCCCTGCCACACAGTGGGAATCCTGGGCATGGAGACAAGGGGCCGAGCCAGCACCGGCGCCTGCCGCAGCCGGGCTCTCAGAGGCACCCAGGGGAGGGGGATCGGATCGCTCACCTTCCACCGCGCCTTCGCTCTTCTTCGGCTCGGTCTGCAGAGGGACAGAGGGACGGATGGACATGGCAAAGCACTGCTTGTGGCCTCAGGCCACCCCGGGTGGACATGTCCCTCACCGCAAGAGGACCAACATGCTCAGCCCCACGCACCCCCGCTGTGGTTTCAGCCCCATTTCCCTGACAACAACCATTAAACCCAGACCCCAGCGCTGCTGACATCTGCAGGTCAGTCCAAAATGAAGAGTCCTCCCTGCATGCAGCCAGGTTGAGGAACACCGGGACAGCACCCAGAGGTCTCTGCTCTGCTGAATTCCCTTGGGGTTTTCCTCCCCATGGTCCCAGCTGGGGTGTGCAGGAGGATGAAGGCAGGGAGCTCGCCCCACTCTCATCTCTACCCGGTAGCCTCCCAGTTTTCCCAAGCTGGGCAGTGCTCACCTCCGGCTTTTTCATCCCCTCTGGTTGCGGCACAATCCTCTCGAAGCCCTGTGACAGCCAGTTGAGCACTCGCTTTCCTGCCCTGCGGGGAGAGCGCCACGCTCGTGGAGCTCATCCTCCACCCTCCTGCCCTCCCGCATCCCCCCAGCCTCACTGGGCACCCACCACTCCTCCGTGGCTGTCTCCGGTTCGCCCTCGGAGATGTCCTCCTCGGGATCAAAGGGGGTTATCTCTGCAAGGAGAGCACCGCTGTGGGCATGGGGAATCTGCACTGCTGGGAGCTTCAGGTCCCCCCATCAGCCAGCGCAAGGGGACAATAGTGCCGGCATCACCAATCAGGGAGGTGGGATGTGGGAGTCCAAGGATGCTGCAAACTACAAACTCCCAGCTCTCCTTACCCAGACCATCGTCGTCCTCATCCCCAAGGACCTGGACCTCTGTCTGAAAAGCCAAACAGACTCTGAAAACCTGACAGCCAAGAGGGGGATCATCCCACTGAGCGGGGAGGGAAACCTGCCCTTTCCCCAGGGATGGATGAAGGCAGAAACCCATGCAGGGCAGGTTTAGTGCTCCCAGTGAGCACTGGGAGAGTGATAAGAAGGAAGAAAGAAGAAAAGGTAAAAAGAGGTAGAAGCTCAAATACACCAAACCATTGCCAAGATCTGTCTCCTACCTCATCAGCAATGTCGATGCTTGTCTCGAAGCTCTTCCCAAGTGCCTGCAGCCCTGGGGCTGGGGCTGGCTGGGGAATCACCTTCTCCAGCCCATAGGAGAGCCAGGAGAGCACACTGCTCCCCACACTGCCAGGGAAGGGTGTGAGTCAAGCTGGGAACGCCATCCAAGGCATCCAGCCCCCAACAAAAAGCAAAATCCCAAGCAAATCATGTTGCACACTGAAGGGTGCAGGAGCCGTACCTCTCAAACACAGAACTTGAGTCCTCAGAGACGACGAAGGTCACTTTCTTTTCCGTTTCTTCAATGGCAGCAGGGAAGAAAAAAGGCAAGCTCCTATCACCTCTCTGGCAGCCCCCAGGATGCCAGGCAGGAGTGGGACAGGCGGGTAAAGGAGCACTGATGTGCAGCCTGAGCCAGTGTGGGGCTTACCCTCAGTGCGTGCCTGGTCAGCAGCATCCGTGGGGCCGCTGGCCTTTCCTGTTGATGCCTTCAGGGCAAAAGGCAGAAGGTGTCAGAGAGTGAGGCACAGGGGACACTGTCCCTGTGAAAAGGTGGCTGCAAACCCCAGGGACTCCCCATCCTTTCCTGCTGCTTCCCAGCAGCTCCAAGTAGGAACGCATCCTGGCCCCCATCCCTCCTGGGGATGCTGTGGAGCATCCCTGGGTGCCGCAGTGCTGGGGATGGATGCAGAGGCACCAGGCATCTCTCATCATGCTCATGGTGTCCCCATTACCCCCCCAGAGTGGCTCCCTGCTCACCTTCACTGGCTCTGGCTCCTGCACAGGGGTCTCCTCTGTCACATGGGGCGCCGGGGGCTGGGGAACCACCCGGTCAATCCAGCCCATCATCCCGCTGCCTGCGGGCAGTGCTGAGGGGTCTCCAGCTGGCAAGAGGCCAGCAGCAGAGGTGCACACGGCCCAGGGAACAGCGGCTGCTCCAGCTGCTCACACTGTCTTTCAGAGCCGTCCAAAAAGGTCCTTGGTGTCCCTCCGTTTCCACGTCCTGCTTGGGAAACATGGCACTGCAGCACAGCCAGACCAAACCCGGCTCAACTCCTCATCCCTCACCGCTATTGTGAGCAAACTACACTCTCTATTTTATTCTCACCATCTCAGTTAAACTTGCTTTTCCTAAAGGTAGCTCCTCATTTAGATGTTGTATTTTCACAACCTGTCAGGACTAGGAAGCCATTGCAGACAGATCACAGAAGTTGTGATGCTCTGCTCAGGGTCCTCTACTCTCCCTGTCATTTTTTCATTTGAGAGAAATGGAACAGTAATTTGAACAGAATTTTTTAATGAGGAAGTTCATGTCCCAACATACATATCCCCTCTTTCTGCCCCTTCAAAACAACTCTGTTCCACTGCCTTTCAGCCACATCCCAGGGACATGGTGGCTGCTGGGGCAGGTAACTGCTGGGGGCTCTGACAAGTACAGCAAAGGCAGCCAGCACTGGCTGCTGTGATGTTGATAGGATAGGTAAAAGTAAGATGTTGCAGAGTAGGGATTCAGCTGTCCAGGCTCTGGTTGCTTGGTCTTTTTGGGTCCCTTCCTTCCCTTCGTGAAGCAGCTCCAGGCTGGGATACAGCACTGGCAAGCCAAGTGATGCTGCACATTCCCATTCTTAGGTATCAGACAAGAGCTGGGGGCTCTCATCCAGCTCAAACTGGGGGTGTCTCCTGCTGTTGCCCCTCCAAAGAGCTGCGCTCTGCCCAAAATGCCCCTTTAAAGATACTCCACTCTGCTCAATGAAGGGCTCAGGAGCACCTCAGAAAGCCCCCAGGTGATACCTGCGACGGGCAAAAGAAAACAGACACCCTGAGCTCCCTCCAGACCGGCCAGGAGACTGCTCAGGAGTTTCAGTCTCAGTTACACACATGATCCCAGTCCCGCATGCAGCAGGTAGAGGCTGGAAGCTGCTCAGCACTGGGCTCTTTGAATTAACCCCTCATGCAGCTTTCAGGCATGCAGGACATCTCCAGTTCCCTTGAAATGGCTCACTGGGGGCTCTCCAAAGCCTGACTCCTTAAATCTAAACAGGCTGTGGTTCACAGGAAGGGTGATGTATGTCCTCAGCCCTTTGCTTGCCTGCACCTCGGCAAGGCCAGGGGCCAGGTTTGGATGCAGCCAAAGCATCGCTCCATGCAGCACTTCCAGCCCCCAGCACACCATGGGCAGGGTCAGCTCTCCTGGAGACCCTCACACCCCAAAGCTGAATGATGTGGCTGTAAAACACCTCCCAAGAGGCCTGACAACCAGAAATCAATTAAATTACCTTTTGTCTCTCACTGGATGTAAGGGATTAAGGAGCTGTGAATGCCCTGGGAACAGCAAGGAAAAGCTGGCAGTACTGTGCAGCAGAGGCATTTCCACCCATGCTTTGGCACTTCACAGGTCCCAAAGAAGCCCAGGGTCCACAGACACAACTGAGCCCAAACAGTCCCAGAGAAAGCCCCCTGAGGCTGCAACGAGCCCCCCGAGGCTGCAACAAGCCCCCCTTGTCAGTCAAGGGCTCCTCCTCCCTTGACATGAGCTTGTACAGCTGTAAAAGGCTGGACCATACACCTGTCCTTGGTCTGGGAAGGAAAGTGGAGGGCAGAGGCCGTTCCTCTGCCAAATCTGAACAAGAAATGGGCAGAAACATTTGTGGGTCCCCACAAAACCAGCTGCTGAAAGAAATAGGAATAAGTAGCCAGGATTTGCCTGCAATGGCATGAAAGAGTTGGCGGACTCACGCATCCGGCTGCATTGCAGGCACCCAGCAGTGCCACCACCTGTTGTGGCAGTTCCTTTTGCCAGCAAGCAAACAGCCTTAGTCTCATTTCTAAGAGCAAGAAGGGCACAGACCCACGGCCCCATTCGGAGCAGGGAGCACCACGGCCTTTCCTCCCCCCCCAGCAGCTGATCATATGCTCTACATTACCCAGCCCTCGCAGCACTGCTCCCCACGCACCGGCACAGCTCATCCTCCAGCTCTGTTTCCGGGCACCAAACCCCCCTGTGATGTGCAGAGGTGGCCCTGCAAAAACCCCAGTCACGTCCCTCACCTCCAGCGCTGCCACTTACCCCCGTAGGCTCACCACTGCCTCCCTGGGAAGCCACCCCTGGGATGCGTGGGCTCCCTTGGCCACTGCAGCTTGCCACTGACTCACCCAAACCCACCTCAATCCGCTCAGGGCTCTGCGAGGATTAGCCCTGCACTGCCTGCAAATGGGATTACTGGCACTCAGCTGTCCTGAGTGCCCAGGCTCCCAGCAGCCAGCCTGGTTTTGGTGCAGGGTGCTGCAAAGAAAACCCCAAAATCAAGCAAGCTTGAGCACCCTCAAAATCCCTGGAGCCACCAAAGCCACCCCAGGCACTCACCGGCAGCGCTGCGGGGAGGGCAGTCGTCTCACCCATGTGCGGGTGGGTGCAGGCATGTGCAGAGGAGCAGCAGCGGAGCTGCTGAAGCCCGGTGGGGTGACACAAGGTGATGTGCTGAGGGTGCTCCACCCACAGCTCTGCCCCAGCTCCAGAGCAACGAGAGCAAATCTGTGCTGGGTTGAGCTAAGCTTCCCCTTGCTGAGCCTGCCAATTGCTGCTTGATCCGTTTACCTCCAGCCCTGCACGACTGCCAGCCTTTCCCACTGCCCCTAATCTTGGCCGCAGTGACACCCTGGAATACAGGTACCAGCATGGCTTCTCTGCTCCATGTCCAGCCTGTTTCTCTATGTCCAGAGCTCCCTGGAGCAGCGCTGGAGCTCCCTGACCCAGTTCCTCCTTCCCTGGCTTCATGGGTGTCTCCATCCTGGTGGGCAACAAGGACCCATCCTGCCTGGCCCCAGCACCTCTGTAGCAGGCTCATCACAGGATGGGGAGATACGAAACAAACCCTCTGGAAAAGCCTGAACAGCTGGGATCCCCAGAGCACAACATGCATCAACTTCTGCCCCCTGAACAGCTGCTCCTTTCTGGCAGGAAGAGACTCCTGCCTGCTCCTGCCCTGAAGCTCCCAGGGAGGAGTTTTGCCCTGGGGAGGGATCATTCCAGCTCTAGCAAGGGGCAAAACCACACTGCAGACTCTGCTTGTGTTTGCTTTTGGCCCCTGGGAACCTGCTCGTACCCTGCATCTTCTGGTTACCAAGAAGGTAAACCATCAATTCTACTTCAAAAAAGTTTAGGGGAAAGAAAGAAAACATGAAAAAAAAACCCCAAGCAGAGCCAGACAGAGCACAAAGACAGATGAGGAGGCAGTGCTTGGCACATGGCCTCTGCTCCAGAAATCTTACACACCCACAAGAAGGTATAAATAACTATAAATTTATTAGTAAAGCAAAACCATTTGACACTCACACAGAAGAGCGGGATGTGTTATTACAATATATATACACACATACATGGAGTATCATCTTAGAAACATACGGAGAGCAGTGTTAAAGGCACTGCAAGCCACACAAACCTCAGCAACCTTGGCTGCAACTTCCGACAGCCCTGGGAACTCTACCGGAGTCATGACCACAGGTTGGGGAGGAGCCCAAGAACCTCACTGACCATGAAGTCCCTCAGATCCACGGCTTGGAGGCACTCAGAGACAAGCCCATGGTCCAGATCCCCACTGAGCATCCCAGGCACGCTGTGAGAGCAGCATCTTCACATCCAGGAAGTGTCAAAGGCAGCTGCCAGGAGATGCTGTGGGGGAAGCCGGGCAGCTGGGGAGAAGCTGGGTGCTCACTGGGCCTGGGAGGAGCTGCCAGCCCTCATCCAATCTCAGCATTTCACCTGCATGCACAGGAACCTTCCCACAGGTGAACTTGCCACCCAATGGAGAAAGAGTCAAACTCTGAAGTTTAACAAGAGGGTTTTGCCTATTTTTTAATGGCCACGCTTCAGCGGCAGCCTGGACTTGATGGTAAATACCCAAGGGAAGTGCAGAAAGCGTTCGCCTCCCTCCTCTCCTCCCTGCAAGGGCAGGCTTGAGCACCCAGAGATGGTCCCAAAAACTGTCAGAGGATGCTTTCCCCTTTGTCCCCCAGTCCAGCACACGAGCCCCAAGACCAGAGCATGCACATCTTCCCACCCAGATTGCAGAGCTGGCATCTGCTCACCGGAGAGCTGGCAGAGCCACCTGGGCATACCCATGGTTCCAGGGGTGCCCTTGCCACGGCTAACTCAGCTCAGCCACCTGTTTGGTGCACAAAGCTGCTCCACAGGCACTCCCAGGGGAACTCACTGCGCTGTCTGAGCCCACCCCAGAGCCATAACGTCTCCCCAGGAATGTCTGACAGTCCTTCATTGACTTAATCCCCAGCCTTGGAGATGTGACAAAGGGACCCACCATGCAAATGGCTGCTCCCACCCCAGTCCCCATTTCCTACAGATCTGTTCTGGCCCTCGGTCCTGGCTTGGACTCGCTTGCCAGAGCATGGGCAGGATCCGGCTGAGCCAAGCTGCCAGACCACAGGCATCGCCCATGCCCAGTGAGATAGATGGCCTCCTGTGGGGAAGGACCAGAAGCACCCACTGGATTCCAGCAAGATTCAGGTCCTATACACCTGATCTCACCATCAGTGGTTTGGTATCACCTGGATCCAGCCTTAGCCTGGGAAAGGAATTTGGGGTTGGGGGAGCAGAGGGAGGTGGGAACGAAGGAAGAGACTTCACAATCAGTATGGAAAAAGGGATGAAAAACAAACCACTGCTTACAAATAAAGAACTGAACAAAGAGAAAAGAAGCTGAGAATGTCTTTTAAAAGTATAAGCTGTGGAAGGGAAGGGGCTGAAACAGCTAAAGGCATCCTGTAGGTAGGGTAAGGAGAAGTGAAGGTCAGTAAAAGCCCAGGTTACAGAATACCTTTTCCTGGACCCAGGAAGCCAGAGGAACAGCCCTAGAGAGCAGGATTTATGTCCTGGACAACACCCACACAACCTCTGACCAACCTAACCCTCCCTGCTGCCTCCCTAGCAGCACCCTATGCTCAGACTGCCTGCCAAAGAGAACCACCCCTCGGGAGGGACCACCCGCTACCCAGCCCCACACAACATCCTCAGGTCGTCTGGCAAACAGGTCTTGAAGGGGCATGAGCACTTGCCACAGGGCTGATGGCACACCGGCTCCAGCATAGCAACTCTCTTAGCTGCTGCAGGGCAGTGAGGGATGTGAGAGGCCAAGCAGAGGCAGGAGCCTGAAAGTCGCTCGAAATAAACACCAGAAGCGAAGTGCAACAGGTACAGAGTAGAAACATGGTTTACTCCCCAAAGGGCTTTGACCTGAACTGCTCTTTGGTTTGAAAAGGAAACACCAGCAGTCAGCAGACAGCCCTGCAGTGTGATGTCCCAGGGACATCAGCTCCCAGGCCAGCCCCTGCCTCCCCACAGCACTCCTGACACTCACGTGCCTCCTGCTACTTCCACCACCTCCCACCTCACTGGAAAAAACGACCCAAAGGCACAGCAACAGAGATGGACCTGCTTCCCCTATCCCCTGTAGGCAACACTGCTGCTTCCAACTAGAAAATGCTCCTATAAAAATATACCCAACGCTCTCAGTGGCCACGTAGGTGCCCACCCCGCACAAGTCCTCCACCTGAAAGCTCTAGCTGCATGCTCTCCATGGGCTTCTACCGGATTTGGGCTGTTGCAGGGCAGCAAATGAAACAAGAGACTGAGTCACCACGGACTCATGGCCAGTCCTAATAATGATGTTCTAATCCAGCAGCATGTTTTTGAACCTGAAGGCACCTATTCACAGGCACCAGCTGATGACCTGGACCTGGGCTCATCCCCGTCGAGCTCTCCACAGCATCCCCTCTCTCCCTGGCATGGGGCCCCATGCACACAGCCCTGATGAGTCTCTCTGCCCAGGGCACTGCTTGGCTGTTGCCACATCCTAGGAAGAGCCATAGCTCCTCACTGGGATATCCAGGGCTTGTCCAGCTGCTCAGCACAAGAGAAACATCCCCCAACAGTCCCTACGTCCAGGTATACCAAGGGGACATGATCTGGCAGCTCCGTGGCCACTGTATAGTGCAGAGCTGTGTCTGGGGCTCACCACCATCCTCCTCTGCCCCAAGCACCAGTCAGTCACCCAGGCAGCCCTGCTGGGCTCCTGGGGAGGGAAGAGAGCAGGGCACACCCAGTTAATGATTTCTCCAAACCCTCCTCTAGCCAGCAACTGCCCTAGAAAGAAACAGCAGAGCCACAAAAGCCCATGGAGGCTGCAGCTGCCTCCATCTCACACCTCCCTCCTACTGAAGATGAACCTCTCTGCAAGCTCCGAGCCCTGGGCACTGATCCTGGCTGCCAGCCCAAGTGCTCAAGTGCTCGGGGTGACCACTGAACCCCTGGCAGCTGTGCTGGGCAAGAGTAGAGTGAACCACAGCCCAAGGCAGGAGCAGAGTAAGGGTTCAGGTGAGTGCCACAGTCATCATCTGGTCCCACACTCTCAGCCTCCATCACCACCAAGCCCTTCTGTAAAGACAGGATTAGCCTTCCTTGGTTTGGACTCTCTTTTACTCCTACAGTAAAGCATACACTGAACTTACTACATACTAAACAGCAAAAACCAGCTATCTAGAACTAAAGAGCTCTTTAAAAATCCAAGTTACCACATCTCCTTTTTTTTTAAAGATCCAGTATGACATCGAGTTAAACTATACAGTATTTTTAATGAATTTTAACAAACTGCTTTAAAAAAAAGATAAAACAAAAAAAGAGGAAAAAGAAACACAGACGGAAAACTTGGTAGGAAGTTCTACATCTTTGAGGCAGCACAAAGTAAGATAACCATCATGGGTCCCTCTTCCTTGGGCAGCAGAGAGCAGAGTCTGCTTTAACCTCCTTAACGTTGCACATGAAGAAGACTCATCCCCAGGGTCTAACCTGTCACTGCACTGTCCCAGCCCCTGAAAATGCACCCTGTTCCCCCTCAACATGCTGGAAACGGAAAACTAAAGCCTTTCTCCACCTTTCAGACAAGTGTCCCTCACCAGAGATGCAGGCCCAGTCCAACCCTCTGCACAGTTAATTTGTCTACACTTGCCATGGACAACAGTTATTAACCTTGTCCTAATCACCTGTGCAGCACATGGGCAACTTACTGGCTGCTGTTCACTACTTGCAGCTCACTGTAACCTCGCAAGAGCACCAGCCAACGCCACAGAAGAGCTGAGGTCGGCAGGGACCTCTGAAGACCATCAGGTCCAACTCCTTGCTTGCACAGGGTCAGCTACAGCAGGTTGTCCATGACCACATCCAGTCAGGGATTGAACATCTCCACAGATGGATACTTAACATCTTAATATCTCCAAAGATGGACAGGGGAAGGCTGGGGGGCAACCTAGTAAGCACATCTTCAACCTTCAAGCCATCTAACTGACATGTAATGGATCTCTTGGACATGAGAAGCCAGCAAATTCCTGCAGAGGAAAACACCTGAGGCTGCATCAACCTTGCTAGGGGAGATTTATTTTTAAGTGATGTTTACAAGAAGTGTGCAAAACCTGAAAAATACAGACGAGGTAAAGAAAGGGCAAAGGGGTAAAACAGGACTCCTGCAAGAGGGGAAAAAATAGACTTCTCTTCTTCTGCTAACCTTGCCCTCCCCATGGAGCCGAGCCTGCAGTCCAGAAAGGATTCTCCTGGCTCACTCTGGTTTGTCCAGCAAATCAGACACCAAGCCTCTGGCACGTGCCGTGGGTTACTGCTGGCCGTGGCAACATCTCTGCAGTTGTAGGTTATTGTAGTGTTCACCTCATCCATTAGTGTTGGAGCTGTGGCAGCCCTTTGCCTGACCCTGCTGGAGGTACCACTAACAGCCCAAGGGGTACTCAAGGGGCTAGGAGCTGGAGGCAAGGCTCAGCAGGAGGGCTAGGTCCCTTGGGAAGCAGCTCTTGAATGCCAGGCTCTTGGCCAGGAGCAGGGTATGAATGCTGTCACAGAATTATGGAATTGTTAGGGTTGGAAGGATCTTTGGAGATCATCTAGTCCAACCCCCCTGCTAAGTTAGAGTCACCTAAAGCAGGCTACACAGAAGTATGTCCAGGTGCGTTTTGAATGTCTCCAGAAAGGGAGAATCCATGACCTCCTCCTGGGCAGACTGTCTCAGTGCTCCTTGACATACTTTCTGGTAGCAGCACAGTGCTTCCTAGAGTTCCCTATGCAGCTGGCAGGGACAGTGGGCAGGCAGGCTCACTCAAAACCCTTGCAGAGTGTGATAGCCAGTGACTGCAAAAGCAGCAATGCCAAAGTGCTTTTTGGAGCTGTGCAGCCCCATGGCTTTTCCCTTTCAACACTCTAGAAGGAGGGAGAGCAGGGGAGGTTGGGGCAGTTCATCAACACTAACGATCTGAAATGGTGCCCTCAGCTGAGCTTGGACCAAGTTGGGAGAACCCAGCAGCAGAAACCTGCTACCTCCATGCCAAGCAGCACACCCTGGGAGAAGGGAGGGCTGGCTCTGCCTTGCTCCTAAGCCCTCTCCAGAAGGAGAATCACCCAACCCTCCCCACCAACCCTGTCAGGCAGGGCAGGGGAAAAAGGCTGCACACAAAGAGCTGGTGCCTGCAACAGGCAGCTGAGCTCCCAGGACTGGAACTGCAGGTACAGCATGAACTACAGTCCAGGGAACACCAGGCATCTACAGCCATAGTTTCCTCTTTCCACCTCCCTCCTTTCCTTTCCACCCCTTTGAGATGTTCATGTCGTCAGTTGCTACTTCGATACAGGTGGCATATCAACCACTGAGGCCGGTGGAAAGTCTACCTGCCCACACACTGTACCTCCCCTTTTCCCCACACTCCCTGGAGGTTGCCTACAACCGAGGAGAGCGAAGGGGAGGCCGAGGCTTGGGAGCGTCCCACGCAAGCTGAAAACCACCGCGGGGCGGGAGGCTCATGGCAAGCAGGCAGCCACCTGGTAGGTACCCTCAGCCGTGTGCTGGACGCTGTGCTCCTGCAGCAGGCCCAAGTCCAGGAACCGTTCCCCGCACCACATGCACTTGTACTGCTGCTCCCGGGCATGCACGCTGTGGTGCTTGTTGAGGTGCTCGCGCTGCTTGAAGGCCTTCTCGCAGGAGGAGCACTTGTAGGGCTTCTCGCCCGTGTGCACGCGCCGGTGGCGCTGCAGGTCCGAGGCGTACTTGAACCGCTTTTCACAGTCGGGGCACTTGAGGGGCTTCTCGCGGGCCGGGTCGCAGCGGTGCTGCACGAACTCCGAGGAGGAGAAGAAACGTCTCTCGCAGAGCGTGCACTTGAGCGGCTTCTCGGCGCAGTGGGCCAGCTGGTGCTTCTGCAGAGCCGAGGCCCGCTTGTAGGACTTGTTGCACACCGCGCACTTGAAGGGCCGCTCCGCGTTCTGCACGCACTTGTGCCGCAGCAGTTCTGAGGACTGGTTGAAGCCTTTCTGGCACACGTTGCACTTGAAGAGGTTCTCTATGCCGTGCACGTGCTGGTGGTACACCAAGTGCGAGGGCTGCACAAAGCCCTTCTCGCACAGGTTGCACTTGAAGCGCTCCTCAGCCTTGTGCGTGCGGCGGTGGCGCATGAGCGCGTACTGCTGCTTGAAGCTCATCTGGCAGAGGTCGCACTTGAAGGGCCGCTCCTCGCTGTGCGTGCGCTCGTGCTGCCGCAGGTCCGAGGGACGCTTGAAGGCCTTCTGGCACTCCCCACAGCGGAAGGGCCGCTCCCCGCTGGGCGTGCAGGGGTGCTGCAGCAGCTCCGAGGACTCCTTGAAGTGCAGCTCGCAGACGTTGCACTTGAAGAGGTGCTCCCCCGAGTGCGCATACATGTGGCGCACCAGGTGGGAGCGGTGCTTGAAAGTCTTCTCGCACACCGTGCACTTGTAGGGCCGCTCCGAGCTGTGTGTCCGTTTGTGGTGCACCAGGTGGGAGGACTGGCTGAAGCTCTTGTCACACAGCGTGCACTTGTACGGCTTCTCACCCGTGTGGATGCGCTCGTGCCGGGACAGCTCCGAGAGGTGCTTGAAGGTTTTCTGACAGATGGAGCAGCTGTAGGGCTTCTCCGAGGGGTCGAGAGGCTGTGAATGCTCTACCTCGGGAGGCTTGTAGGTCTTCTCACAGATAGAGCACTTCATGGCGTTCCCGTTGTGGACATTGTGATGCTGCGCCAGCGAGGTCAGGAGGGAGAAGCCCATCTTGCAAACCCCGCACACAAAGGGCTTCTGCTCCACTTGGATACACTGGTGTTCGAGGAGGTCAGTGGCCTGGTGGAAGATCTTCAGGCACTGGGTACACTGGAAAGAGCGGTCATGGCCTGGCAAGCACTGGTGCTCATGGGGGTTGGAGAGGTGAGCGAGGTCATGGCCACACACACCGCATTTGTGGGATGGCTCTCCAGCCTGGATGGGGGCGTGCTGGTGGTGCTGCAGTCCGGGGTCCGGCTGGAGCAGGATGCCGTAGACGGCACAGCCCAAGGGGTTGTCAGCAGTGCTGGGAGGGATGGAGTGCTCCGGGAGGGCGGCTGCCCCAGCGTGGTGCTGCTGCGGTGGCGGCGGCTGCTGTGGTTGCTGCTGTTGCTGCTGCCAGCTTTCTGACATGCTTGGGAAAAAAAAATGGGATTTTAGCAGTGATAGCTTCAGCTTCCCAGTTGAAAGGGTTCAAGTAAAAGCAAAACCAAAAGATTCTGAGATCCTGATTCCCTGTAACTGATCCCCTGAAGTTGAGGACAGAAAATCCAGCCCACAGCCAGGATCCTGGGAAGAAAAGAGGTGACAGAGACTCCAGAGCCTCCTCCTTAGATCAGCACAAGTTCTTTATGGACTGATTTGGTCTGGCTTTTCCTTCTTTTAGACAAAACAACAGGAGGCAGAGGCAAGTGCCTTGAAGACAGGAGGAGGCCCTTCTCCGCGCTGGCTGCGATGTGCTCACACTTGGGAAGGGTGCACAAAGCAACCCAGGGAGCAGCTCTCTCTGCAAGAAAGAAGATGGCTCATGTCAGGTCTTAGAAGAAACACGGGCAATTCTCTATCAACCTTGCCCCATGGCTCTCTTAGAAAACTCTCCTGCATCCCTCCTACCAGGAAGCCAGTGTTGGGGAGCTAACCAGAACCGGAGGCCCACTTGCTGCTGTGCAAAGGGCCCGGGACAAGGAGTTCTCAGCCTGGAAAGGGCTGGGCTCTGCCTGGACACAGCCAGGCACATGTTTGGGTGTTGTGCTCTCATGAGAGGCAACACAATTGCCCAGGGCCCGCTCAGCTCAGCCTTGAATGGGTCACTGGATCTCCAGACCACTGGGGCACTGTCCGAGAACGTCGGTCTCTCTGCACAGACCATGCACCAAACACCGTGCAATCAAGAAGCTACTGGGCTAGATTTTACAGGTGTCAGTGCAGATCCTAACACGATCCCACCCCAGCTGAAACAGCTCTGCGAAACAGTTCTGCTCCTCGTGCAGCCTGGATATCTTAGCCCATTACCCAAGCAATGTATGCAAAGCATTTCCCCCTCTCTGGGCAGTGCTTGCAGACTGGAAGAGCCAGAGAGTTCAGGAGGAGATTTGCCCTCAATGTTATCCTATCCTCAGACAGAACACAGAACCCATAGGGATCACACTGTGAAGATAAAAGAAGAGTTAAAGCAGTGGCTCAGCTGAACGTCCTACCAAACCTTGGAATAAAAGTACACTGAAGTGAAACAACCTATGCCAGAGCTACTGCCTGGCCTTGCTACAGAGCATCCCCAGGCTTGTGCTCACTGAAAAGTTCCAGTCCTTCTAGAGATGTCCAGTAAAACCTGGCACCAATTCAGAGAAGAGTAAGAGCCACCAGTGAGCAGCAGTGTCAACACACCTCAAGAGAGAAGAAAGGCGCAAGCCCTGGTGAGCAGCAGCCACCAACACTCCCGGGCCTCAAGTCCCTAGCCCCACAAGAGCACTCCCATGTCTGTTTCAAACCACCTGCCCTCAGGGTAAGGAAATCCTTGATCTACCACGAGAATATTTTTTAATGTCTAAAACTAAGCAATAAAGAGCACCAGAGGATCCCACTTCCCAGCATCCCCACCTCCACCGGCACTCAGCTGAGACTGGATTATGCCCCGCAGCTCAGGTAGTGCTGGACCTACCTTTTCCTGTGGGGACACTTCACTATTCTGTGCTCCAGCAGAGTTTTGGGCAGTAAAGCCCCCAAAGGCCCCATCGCAGCACCGCCGGCACGCAGGATGCCGTCCTTCTCCTACAGAGCTCACCTTGACGAAGCGAGGGCTCGCAGTGACGGTACCTACACCCGAGCTCGGCGGGACACCAAACTTCAGCCCAGCCCAGGCGCCACCTTCCCCCGCACACACTGCGAACCGTGGCAGGATGAACCCACCGGCGACGCATCCCGGCCTAACGGGGAGGGAAGACTGTGCCCCTCGCAGGGAAGAGCGATACCAACCTGGGCTTACCGAGGGCTCTGCGCGGGGACCCGCGTCGGCGCCAGCTCCAGCCTAACTCATCCCTCCGTGGGAGGTGGGAAGCGACAACCATTTAGGGAGCGCGGTCGGGAGCGCAGAGGTACTTTCAAACTGGCGAGGCGGCCTGCTCGGCATGGCCCGGCCCGCTCCCGCCGGGCCCGGGCCGCCTCAGGGGCGCGGGGCGCGGGGGCGGCCGGGGAGCTCGCAGGCCACCAGCAGCCA
>VZRV01005412.1:468014-495470 GCA_013398115.1 Falcunculus frontatus | reverse complement strand
GGCCGGTCCCGGGCGCGGCGCGGCGGAAGCGGCCCCGGCACAGACGGGCCCTGGCCGCGCCGCCGGCAGCTGCGCCCAGCCCGGGCACAAAGGCCGCCATGGCCGGGTACGTGCCGGGGCTGCTCCCGGCCAACCGCAGCCAGGAGAAGGAGTTCGTGCAGGCCTACGAGGACGTGCTGGAGCGCTACAAAGGTACCGCACCCGCCGGGGCCCGCGGCCGGGCCTGGAGCGCGCCGGGGCCGCCCCGCGGGGCTGAGCCGGAGCCTTCCCGGAGCCTTCCCCGAGCCTTTCCCGTGCCTTTCCGGTGCCTTCCTGGTGCCTTCCCGGTGCCTTGCCGGTGTTTTCTCGGTGCCCACGGCCGGAGCGCTGGAGGCGGCTCCGGGCGCGCTGCAGGGTGGGATGCTCGGGGGCAGCATCCTCGGTGTCCCCGCCTGGGGTGCCCTGGTGCGAGTGTCCCCAGCATGGGGACAGCGTCTGAGCGTCCCAGGTGTCCCCTGCGTGGGGCTCCTGCGTGGGCTGTCCGGGGGCTCAGCGTCCCTGTGTGGGCTGTCCGTGGGCTCCGCATCCTCGCGTGGGGTGCCCGAGGGATGAGCGGCACTGCTGTGCCCAGCGTGGGGTGTCTGGGGTTCCTGTTCTAGGTTCCCACGTCCCCCGTGTGTGGCTTCCCGAGAGTTTTGGGGTCCCTGTGTCCCTTCCATGGGGTGCCCAGCATTCCCACCCGGGCACCCCTCCGCTTGGAGCAGCGCGATATCCGTCACCGCTGTGCCCTCACCCGCGGTGGCACAAGGGCTGTGGGGACCCATCCGTGTCCCCGCTGCCCCCCACGCCGCCGGGGTCGCTCCCTGAGCCGCAGCCGGGCAGGGATGAGGGGCCAAGGTGCTGCCGGTACCGGCAGTGAGTGTGCAGTTTTGATGTCAGCGGCTCATCCCCGGCAGCTGTGTGCGTTCTCATTCTTCTGCTTGTTATTATTATTTTTTTTTTCTCCTCCGCGCTGCAGCGCTGGGCTTGTCCTGGAGCCCAGATTCCAGCCCCACAGGGCTCCCAGTGCTCCGTTTTATGAGTTTAGCAGCCAAGACTCTTTAAAACGCGGATTGCCGGGCCGAGAGGAGCCAGGAGCTCGCAGCGCCTGTTTCCTTTTCCTTTCTGCCTGCGGAGAAAGGGGAATAATGGATTCCCTGGCTCCCTGATCCAGGGGGTGCCACTCAAACATCCCAGAGGTGGGAGAGACGCGCAGCCTCCGCAGGGAGCAGGGAATAAAACCTCGTCGGGTGCCTTGGAAAGGCGCTGGGAAACGTGACTTGGGCTCGTCCAAGTACCCAACAAACTTTTTTATTACTAAAAAGCTGCTTTGATGTAGCTGGGTTCAGCGTGGAGACGCGGGTGGAAGGAGCTGCTGTTTGCATTGGGTTTGCTTCGTTCCAGAAAAGAAATGGGAATTCCAGGGCCTGTAATGCACTTGGTCCAGCTGGAGCACCCCTGGCACCTGGGCTCCCCTTGCCCTCTCCACGCTGTGGGTGTTGGCGCCTTCCACGAGCAGTTGGGTCCTTCTGGGAAGGAGATTTTCTTGGGAATACTCGATTTTTGCACTGGGATATGGCAGGAAGGTGGCGATAACTTGGAAATACCTTGCTGGGTGTTGTTGGAGCTTGTTTGTGGTGGAGGGGAAAGGGGTGTTTATACTCCATAAAAGCTTCCCTTTGCTTTTGACCCCTTCTCAGCTGCCCACCCTTCCTGGGACATCCCACCAGCACTGCAAGGGGCTGAGCAGGAGCCCCAGTTTGGGTTGTTTGGCTCTGAGTTGGTGGCTGTTTTGTCTCTTCCCTGTTATTCCCCCACTGCAGCTCCCCTAAACCGTTTGGTTTTTCCTGTCCAGAACAAGTTTTCCACTGGCTCATCCCCTCCCCCTCTTAATCCTGCAAAAACCGAGAGTTTTCACTGAAATGTGACTGCTGAGGGCCGAGTGGGGATGAGACCTGTGGCGTTGGTGGCCAGCTTGTGGTGGCCACCCTGGACCTGCCACATCCAGGACCTGGTGCTGCTGGCACCGGCTGCAAGGAGGGCAAGGAGGACACTTGGCACTGCCAGAGCTGCGATTGCAAATACATTTCTCTTAGACAGCACCACTAAATCCCCTAAAAAATCCCAATTTGAGCAGCGAGGCCTCTGCTGTCGAGCGAGCCGGGGCAGGTCCGGAGCCGAGGAGAGCGGCGGCACGGGAAGGGTCCAGGAGCAGGCTGCGAGTCCTGATTTTCCCTGGTGAGCAGGAGTGATCCAGCTGGCAGATCCCCGTGATTCCTTTCTTTCTAAGAACACCCACCCTCGGCAGCGGGGTGCCGGGGAGCTGTGCCGCAGCGCTGCGGCGCCGGGGCTCACCGGGATGCTCCCGATCCCGGGGGAGGACGTTTGCATCAGCGCTGCGGGGGCACCCACCTGCTCTGCTGGGTGGCTTGAACCAGAGGATGGGGCTAAAAGTGGGGATTTTGGGGGTGGTGGCTGCCTCAGTGCTTCCCTGGCTCTCGCTTCCTTCAGCTGCCGGCATCCTCGGGGTTGTCCTGTCTGGGAAGAGCCCCACACCTGCAGTGGGATGTTCCCAGTGCCACGACCTTCACCAGTCTGGCCCAGTTGGAAGCCAGAAGGCCAGTTCCCTGCAGGGAGCCAGCCACGGGGTGGTTTCCAGCCCCTCTTGCCTCATCCCTGGATCACGGTGCTGCCGCGCATGCCGGGACCTGCTGCCACGGATCCTGATGGGAATGATGGCATCGGTGCTGGGGGTGATGCTGGAGCTTTTTGGGCACTTCTCTTTTGGGATCTGGGCAGGAAGGGGAGCCTGGTTCTGTCCCCCTGAGCGGGGCCCAGCAGCTGAGGCCGCTCTCCATTCCCAGAGCAACCTCCCGGTGTATTTTGGGGGATGCTGACTCTCGCTGTCCCCTTGGAAAATCAGGAGCCGGCNTTTTGGGGGATGCTGACTCTCGCTGTCCCCTTGGAAAATCAGGAGCCGGCCCATGGGAGTCAGGGGCGGGCCCATGGGAGTCAGGAGCCGGCCCATGGGAGTCAGGAGCCAGTCCATGGGAAGCAGGAGCCAGTCCATGGGAAGCAGGAGCCGGCCCATGGGAAGCAGGAGCCAGCTCGTGGCCCTGTGCTGAGCAGCCCTGGGGTGTCCGGCAGCTCAAGGGTGCCGGCAGCTCTGCCAAGCTCAGAACACAGGTCATGCTTCCCTTGCTCACGGCGCTGTAAACATTAACTAATCAATCCTGGTGAAATCCTTTCTTTTTCACAATTAGCCGGTTTTTTGGAATTGGGGGTAGGAAACCTGGAGTTGTGGCATCCAGGAAGGTTTTGCCCGCTCCCGGAGCTGTCTCTGCCCACTCTGTGGTGCCTGGCACGTGGCCTGGCTTGTTTGGACTGGGACAAGGTGGTTTGTCCTCTTGTTTGAGTAGCCTGGCTCCATTTGGGGAGGGAACAACCTCCCAGGGACTGGAGGAGACCCTGGGGTGGGCAGGAGAGATGGGGGACCCTTGTATAAATCAACCAGGGTTCGCTCCCGCTTGGGACCGGAGCCTTCCTGGTGGTACATGGCATTCCTGGCCATGCCCTTCTCTGAAGAATCTCCTTTTTTTCCACTTGTGGCTGGTGTTGTGCCACAATAAATGCGACTGGAGGTGTTTGGGGACTCAGAGGTGCCTCATTCCTTGAGCCAAGCAGCTCTCCCAGCGTGCAGCCGCCTCCTGATGCAAGAGATTGCTGGGAGATCCATCCCACAGGGATAAACATCGCTCCTGGGTGGTGCTGAGTGGGGCTGCACGAGGCCTCTGTGGCCTGGGAGAGCTCTGCTGGGGCTGCTGGCGTGGTGGTGACTCCTCGCTGGGGGAGAGGAAGCCCTTCTTCCCCTTCATCCCTCGGGAGGAGGGTTGGCCAAGTTCCGCTCTTGGAGTGGAGAGTCCCTGGCTTGAGCAAGTGTGGGGGAAGCTGGGCTGGGAGCCACGGGATTTTCCATCATGGGGTGAATAACACTGATTTTTTGGGGGGGATACATGTGGGAGTCATTGGTTTTTCTGGCATAGGGGGAGGACCAGAGGCAAAGTGTGGCTCGAGGAGGTGGCAGGAGCCTGGATGTCCAAGGTGGAGCCCCAGCGCTCGGTGCAAGGAGCTGTTTTGCTCCTGTTTGTTTTGGCCAGAGGGGAAACGGGGCTGGTGGCATTACGGGTGACAGGATCCTCCCCACCCATCCCAGCCTCTCTCTGCTGCCTTGGCAGTGGAGTCATCCCCATGCCAAGGCTCAGCGGTGCCTCCTGGGCTGGCATTGCCCAGCAGAGAGGCGCGTGCCTCCCCCCACCTCTCCAGCATCCCCACAATCAGCGGAAACCACGGCCGGCATTGTCCTGGTGCCCTGCTAATGAACCAGAACCGTGGCTGAACCCTGCTCTCACAGCTCCTGGGGCTGCTTCTCCTCCTTTCCAGAGAGAAAATCCCCTGGGAGGGCAGGGGGTGGGTGGAAGGTGGCTGTGGTACCTCGCTGGCACCGTCACCGGGACGTGACCCGCGGGTGCGCGGGGCTGTGCCGGAAGGCTTTGATCTCCTCTCAGAGCCTTTGGAAAGGGCTGGGGCTGTTCTCTGCCTGTTCTCCTCGGCACTGCATTCCCGTGGAGCCTTTTCCTTCCCGGCTCATGCTCCAGGGCGAGACCGGAGTCTTTGACCTCCGTCTGCTGGTTTGCAGCCAACCTCCTTTCCAGGCTCGTCTTGCTTGTGTCAGCTAAGTTTAGACTGCTCTGGACATACCGTGGCTGATGCCAGTGGCAAGGAACCTCCCAGAGGGAAGTAAAACAAGAGGTTTTATTTAAATTTAAAGTGTCTTAACACCATTGTTTGAATACCCGGGTGATAAGTGCCTTTTTTATGGACCTGAAATGGATAAATCCAGGCTGTGGGAGCAGCAGGGCGCTGCAGGTTCCAGTTCCTCCTGTCTCGGTGCAGGGAGAGGCTGTGCTGGAGCTCGGGGTGGGTGTGAAGGAGCTGGTCCATGCTGGGATCTCTGGATACAGCTCCATCCTCCCGCACAGAGGGGCTGTGAGCCCTTCCTGGGCCATGGGCTCAGCTTGGCTGGTTCCTGCACGGGGCAGTGTTTCGCTGCCGGCTGGAGCAGCAGGGCTGGGACAGGCGTGGGGTGGTGGGAAGATGCACAGAGCAGCTGGGAAGCAGCACAGGGAAGCCCTGGAAGGGACCCTGAGCTCCAAAAATCCATCCCTTCCCAGCGCTCTCCGTGGCTCTGCCGTGCCCAGGGCGGCACTGCCGTGGAAGCTCCGTGCTGTGGCCGGATCTTAGCAACGCCAGCTGAGTTTTCCAGGAGGGTGAGGCAATCCCTGCCCTGGGGAGAGGCGGTGCAGGGGTGCTGGCACACCTGGGATGGGGCCGGCAGCAGGGACACAGCGGGAGCCCGGATTGCTGGGGCTGGTCACCTGCACTGTGCCCCCCGGCGCTGGGTGAACCCTGCCAGGTCCATGGGCAGGACCAGCAAACCAGCTCCTCTCCACACCCCGGATTGCTCACACCTATCCCATCCCATCCTATCCCATCCCATCCCAGGCTGCGGGTGGGGTGGGAACCAGCAGAGCCGGTGCTGGGAGGTGGTGGGGGAGCAGGGGTGGAGGCAGGCAGCTGATCTCCCCTGCACACCCCTCATCCCTGCTGGATGCTGTCCTTGAGGTCTTCCCCTTCCTTCCAGACGCTCTTTCTCCCGGGAAACGCCAGATTTAACCTCTCAGATTGAACCTCTGGGGGGTCTGGGCCCGCTGCCGGGTCTGGGGGTGTTCAAACAGCCTCCAGCTTGGAGAGGGAAAGCGCCAAGGAAATTCCCTGCACGGAGGATGCTTGTGTTAATAAGCTGGGAAGTTTCGCTTCCAAGCTCACGTCGTGGGGTTTTGTGTGTCTGGATGGATCTCACCCGGCTGGGGGGCCGGGGAGGGGAATCCTCCAGCTCCCCATGGGGATGTGTGGTGGGGCAGGAGGCCGAGTGGTCAGATTTGGTGTGTATTTGGCCGTGGACACGGTAAAACGAGTGCTGGGATGTGATCTGAGATGTGTGTCCTGCTTGTGGGTCAGATAAGCCCAGAGATTCCTGGAAGAGGAGAGGGGGGAAGTGGGGAGGGCTCTTGGGCAAGATGGTTTGGGAGATTCCGGGTGAGAAGCAGGATGCTGATCCCGGTAGGAAGGGCTGCAGCCCCCTGCCACCCCTCAGAGCACGGCCTGGCAGAGGTGGCACAGGTCTGTCTGCAGGGCTCGTGCCTGTGCCCGCTCCCTGCAGCCGTGGCCTCGCCGTGCCTGGAGTGTCCCTTTGTCACCCCCTGTTTATCAGCGCTCTGAGCCAGCGAGCTCCGGGCGCTGCGAGGCCACAATCGTGTTTATTTTGTTGTTTTCCTGTGCGTGACATGCCTGCATTTCCATTTTTCATTTCCTGTTGAGCCCTGTTTCCCTCCGGTGAGCCCAAGCAGCCGCCTGCCCTGCCTGCCCTCCCCTGCTCGGATGAGCGTTTTTTAATGATGCTGGGGAAGCTTTTTCCAGCCTCCCACAGGTGATGAGTGCTGTGTTTTGCACCTCTGCAGCACCTGCGTGGGCTGTGTTCTCTCCCAGCTTCTGTTTTGCCCACCTCGAGCTCTGCTGGGAGCCTTTTCCCCTTCCTCGAGCTCAGCTGGGACCCCTGCCCAGGTTGGGGGCATAATCCTGGCATGGCTGGGATTGAAACCAGCTCCTTCTCCAAATCCCTTGCTCCCCCCAGCCATCCACCCCACTCCTGCCTTGATCCCAGTGGGATTTTCGTGCTGACTTCTGGTCGTGTCCCATCAGGGTGGGACTTGGTTTATATTAATCATTACTCGGGTCCATTGTGGCCCTACAGAAATGCTTTTGCCAGCAGCTTATTTTTCCCTGCAGGAAACTGTATACAAGGGCTCCCTTGGCCAAGAGATTCCAGGTGACCTTGGGCAGTTTTGCTCCTGGTAAAACTCAAAACTATCCTATGGGAGCGACTCCTCTCCCTGTGGAGTGGGGCCAGGATGCCTTCCCAGCCCGGTGGTCCCGCTCTGGGTGTGCTGCCCCACCAGCTAATGAGTGTTAATTAGTGCCCCCGCACCACCCCTCTGCTTCAGGCATGTTCAGTTGACACAGTGATGCTGGGGACAGCTGCTGTGGCCCTGGCCATCCCTGTGACCCCGCTGGGGGCTCGCCAGGGCGGTGACAACGCAGCCCTAAGGCTCTCCCTAAATAAATCCACCCCGCACCCCAGGCGTGCCCGGGATCACACCCCCATTCCCTGGCTCTGGCAGCATCCTCAGCGTGGCTGGAACAGCCCCAATCCTCACTCCCGAGGCTGGTGGGGTCTCCCAGCATCCCCCCAGCTGCGGGGTGACAGCGATGGGGACAGCCAAGGGTGGCACAGGAGGTTGTGGTGCGGGCGCCTCCAGACGCTGCTGCCCATGGAGATATTTCATCCTGGCCGGCTGTTTGGGATGCTTCTCGTTCCTGCTGCGAGGGCAGTTGCTGTGCTGGGAGATCTGGGATTCCTGGATGTGCGGTGGCTGCCGCGGGAGCTGGGGGCTCCCCTGACTCCCCCCAACCACCCCCCAGTCTCAGTGTGATTGAGCCAGCTGGAACGATCCTCCCTCCTCCAGGAATTCCTGGCGTTCCCGGCAGAGGGGAGAGGGAGCTGGGATGCTTGGGGATGGGATCTGGTGGCGTCAGACCCACTTCCCATTAACCCCCTCGGGGCAGGAGGAGGGAAGTGCCCTTCTCCCCATCAAAGCAGGGTTTGGGGGGTGCCCGGTGGGTTCTGGGCTGTCTTCCCTGCATCTCCCTCCTGCTGCTGGAATGTTGGAGCAGCTCCCTGCTTGCCATGTCCAGTGGCCATCCTGATGGGATCTGGTCTCTCCCCTTTGCTGGGAAGGGGAGGATGGAGATAAAGAAGGTGGGATCTCGCTGTCCCCCTGCGATGGGCTCAGCTCTCTGAGCCTCTTTGGGGGTGTTGGAGGGGAAGGACCCGATATCCCCTCGTGCTGTTCCCACCCTTCCTTCTCACAGCCCCTTTGTCAGGAAGAATCGGGATGTTTTTTTTTTTTTTTTGCCTTTTTTTGTCTTCCTTTAGAGGAAAATTCCATTGTGCTATTTTTAGTGGTGACAACTTGGCTTCTCGCAACAACTTCATTCTGCTGCCGGCGCTGCCGGCGGGCACGGGGGGATGGCTGGGAATGGCCCCGTGATGCCAGGGATGCAGAGGGCACCTCCAGCTCCAGCCCTGCATCCAGGCTCTTCCTATGGCCACTCCCTGCTGGTTGGATCAGCTCCTGGATCAGCTCCTTGCTGGGATGAACCGATGTCACCTCCATCCCACCAGAGCCCAGGGGTGCAGAGGGTCCTGGGGTACTCAGAGCGTGGAGAAAGCACCTCACCACCATCCTCCCTTCCCAGCTTGGAGCTCCCAGAGGGATTTTTGGCTCCCCTGGTTCTCAGCTGTCAGGGGCACAAGCAGCAACTGGCCTGCTGGGTTTGCTCTGCTCCCCATGCAAAACGATACCCTCGGTGTGTGTCTGTCCCTGGAGAAGTGTCCGTCTGTCCTGGGGCTGTGGAGGAGGTGGACACGGGGCTGCTTCCATGAGTGTTCTGGTTTTATGAATATTTTTATGGATGTCATAGGATGGGGGTTGCTCTGGGGATGTACCTCAACACGTGGTGAAGGAGCCAGGGATTCATGGATGAGGGGAATCTCCTCGCTCCCCTGACTTTCAGGGAGCTTCCCCCTTGGTTTTTGGGGGGAGATTTGGCTCCTGCAGCACATCCTGACTCTATTTCTCTCCCCTTCCTCTGGCAAAGCTCAGATGCCGTGTGGGAGCCCAGGCAGGATGATCCTGCACCGTGTGGTGGGTCTTGCTCAATCTGCTGGGATCTTTCCAGAGAGGGAATGGCGAGAGCAGGACCTACCTCTGTGACAGCACATTTCAACACTGCTGCTGATGATATTATTATTATCATTATCATTATTGTTTTTATTATTTGATTTAACAGAAGCCCTGCTCCATGCCCGGTGGACACCAGCCCTACTGAAGGGCAGCAGTGAGTGGGTCAGGCACTTGGATCCTCTTGGATCACTCTGGGCTGGTTCCTGCTGCCAAAAATTCCTTTAAAACCAGTAAATCTCCTTTTCAGCTTTGCGAGCACCTCGCAGCCGGGGCGAGGTGAACATGTGGCGAGCATCGGGGGGCAGGGACAGGAGGGATCTGCTCCCCATCTGCTCCTGGGTCTCACCTGGCCCATTTTTCCAGCATTTTGTGGCACTTTTCTGATGGCTTCTCCCATACTGTCACCCTGGTGTCAAGTCACCAGGGTGGCTTTTCCCACAAGGATGGGGACCCATCTGCCCGCTGCCTGCATTTTCCTCAAGTCCTGCTTGCCATCCCTCAATCCCATTGGGGTCTTTTTTCCCCTCCCCTCCCAATTCCCTTGCTGGAAATATCCCCAGGACATCCAATCCCTGAAACCTGCGGCGTGGAGGGGTGGGATGAGGGATGCCGGGGGGATGGACGGACCCTGGTGGTGCGGGGCAGTTGCTGGGCTCATTTGCAAAAAAGGGGGTGGCCTCAGCCCTGCGAGGCTTTCATGTGCTTCATCAAATAAGGAAACGCTCACAGTGGTCAAAGGGCGACTGAGAGGAGTCCAGCGGGAATGCTGAGCCGGGGACAGTGGCCGCAGCTGGTGGGTGCCCCGATGCCACCCAGCTGAGGAGCGGGGTGGGTCCGGCTTGGAAAAATGAACCTGGAGAAGTACAAGAAGTTCCTGGATGGGCTCGGCACGCTGAGAGGTATTTGTGACCCAAGGCGGGGGTAGAGGCTGAGCCGCTCCAGCTCCAGCTGGGTCCCACCATCTGTCATCGATCAGCGATCGGGGCGGATCGAGAGCTCCCGGCACGGCCAGGAGCTGCCCAGGGAGGCAGCCAGGGAGGGGGTGGTGCTGCCACGGCTCTGCTTCGCTTCCCTCTTTTGTCCTCTCCTTGGATTTGGAGCTGGGCACAAAGGGAGCGCTGGGGCAGCGGCCGGGAGCAGCGCAGGGAGCCCGGGGAAGTTGCTTCAATAACAACTGGGAAAGGAATTGAGCTCCAATTCCTGCTCGGAGGGAGAGCAGGCTGCTGTTCCCACGGGATGGGGACCGATCCTGCTCTGCTGAGGGGGTTTTCACCGCGTGGCTGCGGGTGCAGGTTGCTGTTTTCCCACTTCCCTTCTTTCCAAAGCTCTTTCCCGGTGCTCTGCCCTCTCCTGCCTCTTGGGCTGTCCCTGGAGAGCCAGCTGGGACACCCGATCGTGCCGGGCTGGCCCCTGGCAGGTGGCCGGAGGCAGGCGGCCGTCGTCCCACTGTCACAGGCAGCGAGCCCGGGCTGTGGGAGAGCAGCTCGTTTTACCTGCTGCTCTGGGAATGCTTTTTCTCCCCTTTCTTCCTCTGTTTTTCTTATCTTCCCTGCTGTCGGAGGAGCTTTTTCCTCTGGAATTCCCAGCCAGCCTCATCCTGCTGCTGGGGGGGAGTTCTCCTGCTAGAAGGGAGAGGAGAGGAAAACAGAAGGCACCTGGAATGCCATCGCCTGTCACCCAACAATGCTGTCATTGACTCGCCCCTTTTCACAGCAAGGTCTCGGCTGGGCTTTACCAGCTGATCCCATTGTATAACAAAGGTGAATCAATTCCATGTTTAATTTAGCAGGGAGCCAAGGGAGTTGTCACCAGCGGGCTGGCAGTGTCCCCACCCTCCCGTGCCGCCGCCGCCGCGAAGGGTTAATCCCGCCAGCTCTGTGGCTGACAGCTGCCCTGAGTTATCGAGTCTGGGAGGAACATAATTCACTTTCTTACGCTGCCGTGGTGTCCATCATAAATTTTTCCTGAGCCTCGCCGCAGCTGGCACTGGGAATCAATGTGAAAGGAGCCCCAAGTCGCTGTGTGCCGGCTGGGTGTGCCAAGGGGTGGTGACCGGCTCTGTCCCCTCCATCTCCAGCCCCTTGGCAGCTGGAGCAGGGATGGGTGCTGGGTTTGGGTGCCGTTGACCCCCACTCTGCATTTTGGGGCTGCTGCTGAAGCTCTCACACGGAGCTTCCCGGCCCCGTCTCCAGCTGCAGCTCGGTGAATTCCCGTCCTGCCGGCGTGAGCGAGGCATGGGGAGCCCAGATGACATTATTAATCGTGTTTACAAGGTGACTGCTTGCAGGAGCTGAGCTGGCAGCCTTCCCTTCTCCAGGTGCTGCCCAAAGCCCTGCTGGGAGCGTTGGCTCCCGCGCTGGCTGCTCCCACATCCCGGAGCTCGTGGCGCTTTCCGCTCCCGCGAGCCCGGAACGAGGACATGGAAACACGGGTGACACGTCCCCAAGGAGCCCAGTCTGTGGGTTTTGCTCTGTTTTGCTGCCTCTAGACCCAGTGATGCCGACTTTGTCTGTCACCAGCTGTGTTTACCACAGCCCTTTGTGGCTTTAACTCAGAAGCAGAGCAGGCAGGGTGGTGTGGGCAGGAGAGGGGTGGAGGCTGGAAGTGTCCAAGGCCAGGTTGGACAGGGCTGGTGGAAGGTGTCGCTATCCATGGGGATGAAATGGCCTTTAAAGTCCCTTCCAACCAAACCAAGCTGGGATTCTGTGCTTGGAGGAGGCCAAATGCTGCTTGAGCCAGCACAGTGTGAGCCCTTCCACGCTGCTGGGGGGCTTCCCCTGTGCATCCAAGCACAGAAGGGGTGCCCACAGGGACTGGCTGGCTCTGTGGTGCTCACTGGCCTGGAGATGCTGTGCCGTGCATCCTGCTGTCACTGTTTGGCATTGCCATGGATCTGAGTGTGCTCCCAGCGCTGAAAACAGCCAGCCCAGCCTGCCCTCGAGCTGCGGGGCTGGCCAGAGCTGGAGGAAAACAAGGTTTTATTGCTGGAGAGGTTTCTTTTCCCTTCTCCCCCCTCATCTCTATTCATCTCCCCGGGGAGGTGGAGGCTGCAGCGGATATTGGAGCTGGGAGTGTTTCATATGTAAATGCTCGTGTGTTTGTGAGTCCAGGCCCCTGACCCCCGGCTCTGTGCCAGCATCCATCCCTGTCAGCCCTCCAAGGGGCTTGGAGAGCATCCCAGTGCCCCCAGCCCGCCCAGCTGGGATGGGACTGGGGGGCCCTGCCAGATCCCTGTCTCCATGCTGGGGACAAAGGATGCTGCTCTGAGAGGGACCCTGCCCCAGTGGGTGTGGGGTCACCCGGACTTTCCACACAGTTTCCATCTTGAGTTTCCCAGGGCGGCGTCGGTCACGGCCCTGAGATGACCAGATCCTTTGAGCTTGGCGGAGGAAGCCCATTTGGTTACAAATTTATTGCTGGGTTAATTTTACCAGCAGCACGAGGACGGCCGGTTTCGCTTTCTGAGGAGTTTTGTTGTTTATTCGGCAGCCGGCTCAAACCCGGCATCTCCTCAGCCCTGGCTGTGCACTGCCAGCTAATCTGGCTCCATCTGACCTTGGAGCTGCCACGTGCTTTCCCCAGGGGAACCGGGCTCAGATTTTCCCCCTGTGACCAAGGAGTGGGTCCACGCTTGTTCCTGTCACCTCACCATTGTGCCTGTGTCCCGCGGTGAGGAATTTCGTGGCTCTGCTGAGTTTTTGCTGTTAAAAAACAGGAGTTCAGGTGTTACGTGCTGGCCCTGCTGCCTGAGGGATGTGTGGGGTCAGAGCAGGAGGCAGGAGCAGCATCCTGCCCTGCTGTGTGCCACGGTGCTGGAGTGGTGCCACGGCTCGTCCCCTTGTCACCGTTTGCTTTCGTCCCATCGTGTGGTGGCTTCCCCGAGGAGCCGGGGCTGCCCAAGGTGGCCGGGTGTGATAAGAGATCCAGGGCCGACATCTTCCCTGGCTGCTGTGGGTGGAGGCCCTGGTGAGTTTTGACTCCTCCAGCCCCATGTCCCTGTGTTTAAGGAGGATGGGGCTGGTGTTCCCTGGGAAAGGGTGGGTGACACCCGGCGAGGTGTCCCCAGGGCAGGGACACTCACGGTCTGTGCCCTAGCTGAGGATCTCTGTTGATTCACAGCTTTCCCACCATAGCTTTGTGGTGCTAGGGATGGTTTTAGCCCTGGAAAGGTCCGGCTCAGCCCTGCTGAGGGAATCTGCTGGGCTTGGGCCAGGCTGGAGGGGTCCGGCAGGCCTGGGGCTTGAACGGAGCGGCCAGAGCACTGTTAGCAACTGGATTATTTCATTTGCTTTTTAACAGGGATTAAGTTTCTCTGCAGGAGAGCAGGTCTCTAGGGAACAGGGGTTTTGGGCTCTTGCCTCCCCCTTTTTTTTTTAATCCTACATTTCTCTGTGCTGCTGCACGCCAAGCCCGGCCGGCCGGGAGCTGGCGGCAGCAGCTGGGATGAAGCATCACTTCAGGGCACATCACAGCCGTGACCTGGGGTGTGATTGAGCTTGGAAGGACCAGGACCAGGTCCTGGGTGCTGTGGGGAGGCAGCTGTGGGTGTCCTGCTCCCCACATTCCCCTCTCCAGAGGCAGGGTGCTGGGGCTGACTGGCAGAACAAGCTGCCGCTCCTTCGCCCGCCTCCCGCCCGGCGCTAATCAGGTTTCACACTGCTTAGTTTGGGACATCTAATGAGATCAGGGCTCAAGGTTGCTGCCTGCCCTCCATCTGCAGAGGAAGAGGAGGGAATTGGCTGCTTCCTTCTCTTTGACCTCCATTTCTCAGAGGAGGCTTTGCACATCTCCGGCTCTCCTCGTGTTCGCAGCATGGCGAGGGTGGGGAGACCCTGAGCTGCTTTTCGGGACCTGAAAGGGGGAGCTGACGGCAGAAATAGGAGGAGACACAACTTCCCAACACCACCTCGGGCACAGTGCCCTCTGTGCTTTATTTGTGGGGAGCAGGACAAGGCCACCAGAACCAGTGGCCATACCCAGGGGACAGCCCAGCCCTGACCCCCCCCGGCCCCGACACCCCCGTTGTGTGTGGGGGCTGTGCAAACACAGCACCCCCCAAACAAAGCACAGCCAGTTCCCACTAGGCCAACATTTCCCTATTTCCCCCGCTGCCAAGCAGCCTCTGGTTGGCGTTGCAATAACAAGCCTCTCTGCGGAGACACCGGCTCTTTTGTTAGCTGCTAGAAAAGGAGTTTTGATGCCGGCCATCCCTCCATCCCCCCCCGGCTTTCCTGCTCCCTAAGCCGCTGCTGTGGGAAGTGCAAAGCTTGGACTTGAGCTGCCGGGGATGATCCCAGCACCGTGGCTCCGATCCGGCTCCCCGCGGCTCTCCCTGGGGCTTGGCGGTGCTGGGGAGCAGCTCTTCACCCCAAGCGGCCACACCGCAGCGGGGTCTGGCTCCTCCGAGAGGGTTTGGGGCCTGAGACTTCATTTGGGGGATTTTCCCAGCGTTCAGGGCATTCCTGGTGCTCGGCTCCTGTGCAGGCGGTGGGAGCGGGTGCAGGATTTGGGATTTGGGCTGCTCTCCGGGACGGGGCTGTGCCTGTCCTCTCTGCTGGGGTTTCCATCAAATCTCGTGGTGGGGGGGTTTTGTTTGGTGGTGTTTTTTCATGGCTTTCTCCCTCAGCTGTCGGGGTGTGCTGGGAATTCTGGAGCGGGTGTTTACCCAGCCGCGGAGACGGCGGCTCTGTGGAGGTGTGCGGCGTTGTCCCCGTGGCCGGAGGGGCAGGGAGGCACCCGGAGATGGCATCGCCTTCCTCCTCCTCCCCCGGCCTGGGAAAGAAGCCACCTCTCGTGTCAGCACAGGCCCCTGGGAAGGCGTGCAGACGTGTGTGTCCTCTTGCACGTGGGTGTGCGAGCAAGCCTTCCTCTGCCCAGGGCTGATGCTGCTCCCTCCCGAAGAGCCCGCGGGGTTTTCTGCTGGGAGACCTTTGCTGTTCTTTTCCCCGTTCATCCCCATCCTCCTCGCCTCCAGCACCGGCTTCACCTCTTCCCTCTCACCCAGCATGTGCATGGATGGCTCCAAGCTCTCCGTACAGCTTTTATCCGTGCCCCCAGTGCCTGTCCCTGTTCCCTGCCCTCTGCCTTTTGTGGGGCGATGCCACCGAGTCCGCGCCAACTCAGTGGGGTTCGGTGCTTTCCGGGAGCCGGGGTTACGTGGTCGTGAATTTCGTGGCATCACTCAATGAGCAGGCACTGCCAGCGTCCTCGGAGGGGTGACAAACCACGGGAGGCTTCCAAGAAGTGGGAAGCGATGAAATAATGCCCGAGCTGCTGCATCAGCAGAATCCTGGCAGCCTTGGGGAGGGTGGATGGAGGGAGGTTTGTCATGCTGGGAAAGCAGCGGTGAGATCACCCCCCTCCAGCGTGACGCTCGCTCCTGGGCCGGAGGGAGAGTTCCAAAGGCCAGGAGAGAGTCAGAAAGAGGTGTATCCAGGCTGGCACGTGGCTCGTGGGCAAGGATCTGCTGGGGTCCGTGTCAGGGAGATGGAGCTTGGGTCGCTCTGGGGGTGCATGGAGGGTTGGGCACCCTTCCAGCAGGGCTGGGGGTGCTGGTGGCTCTGGATGCCCCTGGGAAAGGTGCTGGTTCTGGGGCACCAAAAAGTGAGCCCCACCAAGGAGAGGAAGCTGGTGCCCTGGGAATGCCGACTGCTCTTCCTGCAGGAGATGTGGGAGCCTCTCCCCGATCCTGCTGCGAAGGGAACGGTCTCCTTCAGAGTTATTTTTGAGATTCTCGAGGCCCTGGCTTCTCCTGTTGGCTCTGTCCATCTCGCTGGAGTCGGTCCCTTTGGACGGCCCCCGTTGGGATGTCACATTCCCACAGACCCCATAACTGCTGCTGTGCTGGGGGATTTGCCCTCCAGCCCGGGAGCAGGAGTTCATGCTGCTGGGGAATGATTAAGTCATGAGCAGGTGGCCGTCCAGCTCAGCTGTTTGCCTTAGCAGGATGAAAGCCACAGGAATGATGTTTGCTTCCAGCCTTGCCTCGAACCTTCTTATCCCTGCCCTTCCCCTCCGTGTCCTTCAGCAAGGTGGTCCCAGGGTCCTTTCCCACATCCCCCCCGTGTCAGCACTGCCAGCCCTGTTGTGGGAAGGGAAGTCTTGTCTTTTTTTAAAGATATTTTTCTAATTTTGGTGCCCAGACGTCTGCTGGAAAAGGGAACATCTCCATTCTTATCACCGGAGCTTCCTTTTGCTCACTTCCGATTTTAGTGCTGGGGGGGATGTCCGAGTTTCCCTCCCAGCCCCTTCCCTCTCCCCTCATTTTGCCGAGTCCAGCTGACCTTTGGAAGCTCCTCTGTGAGAGATTCACAGGCAAATATTGATTTGTGCTGCCCTCACGGTGCAGATCGGGGGGGGCTGGTGCAGAACAGCCCCCCAGCCCTGGGTGGGATGGAGCTGCTCTGGTTAATCCGGATAAAGCCCAGCTCCAGCTCCCACTATTCCCTGTCCAAATGGGGAGCAATGGAGGGATACTCAGAGCCAAAATCCCTATTTGCACAAACCCCTGTGCTTGGGACGTTGGTTTTCCAGGGCCACAAGAGCGTTGTTGTCTGGGACTTTTCCACAATCCTAATTTTTGCAGTAGTGGAGGGGGGTGGTGATGCCCAGGGCCCGGCACGGGACCCCGCGGGCTTCTCCCTGTCCTTCCCAGCGGGAATGTGGCCGCTCGGGGATGACGAAAGCCAGAAGGAAACGTTGAACGTGGGGAATGTGCCCGCTGTGCCAGGAGCCGGCTGGCGAGGGCTCGCCGGCTGTGCCCGCACACGCTCGGGCTGGTGATTCACCGGCAGCGGGAGAGGGTTGGGAGCTGGAGCCCAGGAGCTGGGGCAGCGTCGGGAGCCGTGACCTGCCTCGTTCCACCTTGTTTTTAATAGCCCGGATCAGAAGAAACGTCATCTTTGTTCTGGCTTTCCTTTCCCAAGGCTCCTGGCGCCGCGGGCAGGGTGGAGCGAGGCTCCGCGCCCCGGCGGGGCCCTGCCCGTGCTTGCCGGCAGAAACGGGGTGCCCTGGCACGTGCGGGAGCGCTCGGCAGCCAGGGATGGGTCTTGCTGAGCTGTCTGTCTGTCTGGCTGGCTGTCCGCAGCTGCCTTTGCTGTGGTTTGCCAGGAGGGTGTGATGCTGCGGAGGGGGGAAGAGCTGGGATCCGAGGTGGGGGAATGGTCTCAGCTGAGCACTGGAGTAGGGGTCTGTGCTCCGTGCCCTGGTTTAGGATTGGGAAAAGTGTTTGTTCCAGCCCTGTGCCCCCATCCAGCCCCCACAGAAACCCAGACAGATTCCTCGACCCACTCCAGAGCGGGACCATCCCCTGGGTGATGCTGTCTTTGATTTACCTGGGCACCCCTGATCCAAAACCTGGACTCTCCTTCTCCTCCCGGTTGATTCTCAGCCGCTGCCATAAGCGACTGAGATTTGCCCTTAAAGCTCCCCAGAAAAGAGGTAAAAAACATCAGAAAAGGGGAAAAGCTTCTCCGAGGAAGCACGGCAGGAAACCTGGCTCCTGTCCTACAGTCACGAGTTTGTGCGTGCTCAACACTTGCTGCTGGGCAGGCTCTATAACTGCTGTGGGAACTGGGGTGCCTCGTGGGCAGGGTGGGGTGACCCTGGTGACCCTTTGGGGCAGAGAAACCCTCCCGGGCACTCCCAGCTGCTCCCATGTCCAGTTTTTCCTGCTGCAGGCAGTGGAGAGGCTTTGCTGGGCTTGGCTGGGGGGTGGGCACTGGCAGCACCCCCGCCCACCCGGGCACATCGGGGTGCAGGCAGAGCCCCGGAGCGATGCTTCACCCCGGCTCAGCGCTGCCGGGTGCCAGCCCTGGCTCTGTCGCCAGCGATGCCCACTCCTGCGTTTCCACAGTGCCACCTGGCTGCCACCTCCCGGGGCTGGGACACACGGCCCTGGCCGGACCTCAGGGAGCTTTTTGCTGCCTTCTGCGAGGCCACAGCACCCAGGGGATGGAGGAGCACCGCAGTGGCTTCACCCGCAGCGATGCCAGGGTGCCTCCATGCCCTGAGTGGCGCCGGGGACACGAGGGCTGTGCCCGGCTGCCGTGTGACGTTTCCTGGCAGCTTCTCCGGTCATATAAGGAGATGCCGGAGCCGGGAGCTGAGCCGGGAGCTGATCTCGGTCGCCTGAGCATTACTCACTGGGGAGGCACATGGAGGGGGGAGGAACAGCCCAGGACACCCAAAACTTGGCGTGACTCAGCTCCGGGCAGGAAAGTGGCCAGAGTGAGGGGGATCTGGGATGCGCTGCCCCATGGGGTACCCTAAACCCAGGTGGGGGGCAGCGCTGGGGTCCCACCGTTCTGGGTGATGCAAAATGCTGCCCAAGGCACTCTGTGGAATAAGGGGGGGTGCCTTGCAAGGTGGGGACCCCTCTGTAGGAGGGCAGGGCCTCTCCACTCCCCAAATTCCTGTGCGGGCGGGAGATGCGTCCTCTCCCCACCCCTTTCCTTTCCGGGCCAAGCCGCCCTGCGAGGAACTAAAAATGAGCTGTTTGCGTTTTGGGTGCTCGGGGTGGTTTCCATGGCAGGGAGGGAGGGGTGTGGGGCCGGGTGGCTGCATCCGGGGCTGGGTGGTCCCCAGAGCCCGGCAGAGTCACCCCAAAAGCCGCTGTTGGCTCCTGGCACCCCGGATCAGGCACTTCCTTCCTGCCTTATCAGCTTCCTGCAGCGGGAAAAGAAAAGTGGGATGATGGTGTTAAACTGGGCCAGGTGAATTGGGGGTCACAGGAATCCCCTGGGTGTCCTGATGCAGCAGATGGATGTATTGATATATATATAAATATACATTTATATAAATATATTCAGGAGCTGGGCTCAGTGATCCTTGTGGATCCCTTCCAAGTTGGGGCGTTTTACGATTCCATTAAATTATATTTATATCTATGAATATAAATATAAATGAAAACATATATTTACACATGAATATATATATTTTAAAAATTTTTTTCACCCAAAGCCTTGTCCAGCTGGAGCTCAGTGCATTTTATCAGCCCCTCTGTGCAGGAAACACCCAGCAAGTATAAGAGCAGCTGAGCCCTCCATGGTTGCAGCTGGGGTGAGAGGGTGTGGGAAACCAGCTGCTGCTTCCTGGACCCTTTTCCAGTGGCACATCCCAGCTCCATCTCTGCCTTGCAGGAGGCTCATGCCTCGCTCAGCATGGACCACGGGCCCATTTATGGTGGCCTCGTGCCTTCCTCGTGGTGGGTCATTCCTCCTGCAGCCTTAACAGAAAGCAGACGGCTTTGGAGGAAAACTATGCCGGGATATTTTTCATCCAGGCAGGGATGGAGCTCTGGAAAATATATTGCAACAGCGCCGAGCCCCGGGGTGATTCTGTATTTTTTATCACCCATCTCCCTGTCCCAAAAGATGGGGGGGTTTCAGGAACCCCAGGGAACGACGCAATCATAGGATCATGGAACGGTTGGGTTGGAAGGGACCTTAAAGATCGTCTCATTCCTCACCCCTACCATGGGCAGGGACACCTTCCACAATCCTAGGGTGCTCCAAGCCCCGTCCAGCCTGGCCTTGGACACTTCCAGGGATGGGGCAGCCGCAGCTTCTCCGGTCAGACTGTGCCGGGTTTTGGAATGTTTCAGGCAATGTTTGGTCTATCACATTTTGCTTGAGATGGTTTTCTTTGTGTGTCTGACCAGCTGGTGGCTGTTGGGTTTGGGGAACTGCTCCGGGTTATAATAATAATAATATGAATCTCTATTTGCACCTGGATGAACTCTGGACCTCCTGGGGTTTCCCAAATATGGAGTGGGAGCTGTGGGGTGGCATCTGGCCCTACATGAGCTGCATCTCCTGGTCAGTAGATCCTGAGCTGGGATTCCTGGCTCTCCCACCAGTAAATCCTGAGCCAGGCTGATGCTCTGCAGGTGTGCTTTGTGCCACCCTCACTTAACAACTGCCCTGAGCAGAACAACCCTCTCTTGTCTGAGCCCTTGGGAGAAGGTAACGGCGAAAAAAACGAGCCTTTAATTCCATACAACCTCTATCCAAGAGCCAGTTTCTTCCCTCTGGAGCTGGCAGGGGGATGTGATAGGCTCTGAGATCAATCCAGGCTTTGTGGGAGCCTCCCCAGCCCGTTTGCTTGTGGTTACAGCAGCAGAGGGGCCGGGGGGGCACCGGCTGCTCTCGGTTTCCCTGCGCCGTTCCTGGTACCGCCGGCGGCGGAAGCGCTTCCGAAAAGAACTGAAACTCTGAGTAACGCCCAAAATGGTGCAAACCGTTGGTAAATGGGGCTGGGCTGCGAAGTCTGTGGTGCTGGGGGTGAGCAGGACATCCAGCCACGGGGAGGGTGGGGAAGGGCACGAACCTCTTGTTTTAGAGCATCTTTTGGGGTGTTTCCTCATGGCGGGTGTTCTTACATTATTCAGAGCATCCAGGGAGGGTGATGGGGATGTGCTGGCGGTCCTCAACTCCCAGCAGCCTAAATTTTGCCCCCATTGCTTTCACCCTGCTGCTGGGCAGAGGTTTTTTTTTTGCGAGCAGCCACTGCTGGCTCCAGTCCAAATACCCTGGGAGCCCCTGGAAGTGCTGCCTCCATGTCCCAGCCGCTCCCCCTCGATCCCGGCTGCGCTTGGCATCTCTGGCTGTCTGCTGGCAGGGGACGCTGCTGACTGTCACCCATCGGGGAGGTGGCGGGGGGGAGGATGCTGAGGTTTTTGTGCCTGTCCCGAGCCCCCCGTGAGGACGGGGACGTCGCGGCGATGCCGCCGTGGCAGCTGCCGCCGCCGATATCCCCTCGGCTGCGGCTCCCTTCCAGCGGGGCTGGGAATGGATATCGAGGAGATGACGTCTCTCCCCACCGAGCGGGGAAGGGAGGCGGGGGGGGGGACGGGGACGAAGTTTGGCCGCGAGAACTCCGAGGAAAGATGTTTGAGCCGGCCTGACGCTCGCTTTTCTCCCTCTATACCCGCCCCCTCTTGGAGCTCCCAAATCTCCCAGTCCCAGCGGCGCTGGCTGTCCCCAAGCCCTGCCAGCTCTGGGGACGCTGCAGGACACAGCCCAGCTGCAGGCAGAGGCGCAGGCAGGAAGTTTTGGAAGTTTCTCCAGGCAGCGACTCAGCCCCTATCCCCTCACCCTCCCGGCGATGCCGGGCTCCAGCAGGAGAAAGAAAGTCGGAGACAGGCTTGGGATAACGGGCCGGGAATAGGAAGCGATGCCTCTTTCGGAAAGCTCCTATCTGCCACCCGCTGCCTTTGTCCTGAGCCACGTCCTGGGCATCGCCGGCGTCCTGTACTGGAGGAGCCGGAGCAGGGAAGGTAGGGGTGTTCCCGGGGGGGGGGCATGGAGCGATAAAATGGCCGGCGTGACGAGGGACACGGATTCTTGTCCCTCCCCAGGGTTCTTGTCCCTCCCCAGGGTTGTTGTCCCTCCCCAGGAGCCGTGGCAGCGTCACGGATAAGGACAGACGTGGCCGTGGGGAGGTGGGAGGAGGACACGGCAATGGGGAACATCCCGGGGGGCTCTGAACCCATGGAGGGGGGGGAAGAGGTTTGAGCGCCTAAATTTGGCCTCGTCACCCATTCCCGGCCTATGTGGGGCTGGGAAAGACTGGGATGAGGGGGGGTCTGGCTGGGGGTGAGGCTGCTTTGTGTCTGGCACGATCCCACGACACGTGGCTGGGGTTCTGCCTCCCGCTTCTGCCCCGCTCGCTGCCACCCCTCGCCCGTGACAGCGGCGTCCTCGTCACCCCCCGGGCACCGGCAAGACGCGGCCCTGGGAGCTTCTCCCAGCGCTGGCACGGCCTCGCCGAGCAGCTGGGGATGACCCTGCCTCAGTTTCCCAAAATAGGGTTTGCACATGACCGCCCGAGGAGGGTAAGGATTCGTTACAGGGGTGTGGGATAGCTCCGGGCCCCAGACGAGGTCTCGGTAACTCCTTTTCCCGTCCCGACTTCTTCCCCCAGGGATTTGTTTGTTTTGATTCCTCCCTCTTTTCTTTCCAGCCGTGCTTGTTCTCGCCTGTGCCTCCGCATGGGGCCCTTTCCCCGCGTCCATGACCGATTCCCTCTTTTCTTTCCCTTTTTTTTCCCGTGCAAAGGGGCGGGACTGCGCAGCCGGGCAGCGCGCTCAGGCTTTTCCCTGGATGCTGCTTTGGGATACGCTTCTTCCTTTTCTCCCTCTGAGCTGCTGGGAGAGGGAGATGGAGGGGGAATTGCACAAACATGTCACGCAGAATGCACCCTGTCACCCACTGAACCCAGCCTTGCTGCAATTCCTCCCGCTGACCTGTCCACTTAATTAATCTCCATGCCTGGGCAGTGTTGTCCAGTGATGTTTTTGGCTCTGTTTGGGGAACTCTTGAATGCTTCCCAACTGGACTATCTCTTCCCCATGCTGACCTGCTGCTTCATCCTACTTGGAGGGATGTTCCCCCTCCCCAAAAAAAAATCCACCCCTTTTTGAAAACATCCTGGAGCAAGTGTTGCAAGCTGTGAGTATATTCAATATCTGTTTTCTTTCCTCACTTTTTCCCAGAAAAGGGCAGGTAAAGCCCAATCCTGGCAGACCAGGATCATTCTGCAGCAGGTTTTTTGCTCCATGACACTCACCCAGCTCTGCCGAGCATCTGCCCTGCTCTCTCCTTTGCATCACCACATCTCAGGTGTCTCCCTCATTAAATATCTGGGTGTTGGATACTTTTCCACCGCAGGTATCTCTTGTGCATTCTTCCAGGCTGAATCAGGCTCCGTTTCCTCTCCATGGGTGAAAGGCTCCGTAAATCCTGCCCTGTTGGCTCTGTTGTCATGATGGATTATGTCAGCTCTCAAGTTGGCAGCCAGCATGTTTTAAATACCTTGTGCTCCTCAGCCAGCCAGAATTTTTTTTGCATATCCCCCCTCTCAAAAGTGCCAGGTTTAAAAAACCCCCTGCTCATTCTCATTCTTTGCTTGCATTGAAGGGAAAACACTGGATTTCAATGCTTAAAAATTTGGAGTTTTGGCATTTTTAAGTAACCAACCCCTCCTTTACCCCATGGTTGGCTCTTGTTTAATCCCATTTTCACACTGAGCATGGACACTGGAGTTATCCTCGAGATCTCTGCGAGCTCATCCAGTGCAGTGCCCTGTCTGATGTGTCCTGTGTTCCTTTGGAGCAGAAAATTTGGGAGCCACTTCCCAGCTTCATTCCAGGAGCAGGTGGGCAACATGAACCCCCCAAGGATGGAAAAAAGTCCATCCTGGGGAGTGCTGGGTGTCGGTGCCAAGCCAGGGTTGGGATTAGGGATGGTGCCTGGCCGGGTATCTTTTATCCTGCTGGTTCCTGGGGCTGGACTGTGGCAGCAGCCCGAGGCAGGAGGAGGCACACAGGGGTGGAGTGTGACAACGAGCAAGGCTGGTGCTGATGGAGGAGAGATCCAGGGGGGAGCAGCAGCTCCCGGCCGGACGTGTTGGGAGCTGCTGGGGACAGGCAGGCTGCCAGGATGGAGGCTGCCGCAGGCAGACGGGCAGGGAATTGTCTGTGCAGGGCGTTGTGGTGGTGCTGGGGGGGTTCTCTGGCACCCAGAGCCTGTGGGAGCCATCCCTGTGACGATGGAAAGTGCCCGGGGATGCTGAGGTGCAGCGGGATGGGGAGTGGGAGTTTTTCTTTCTGTGCTCTGCTGATGCCTCTGGTTTTGGAGCTGTGGGGCAGGGTGGTTTTCCATGTTTCCTCTCACTAGGTGAGTTCAGCAGCAGAGGAAAACCCCAAACCCACCTTCTCCTTGTGCAGCCACCAATTCCCCTTGAGCCTCTGTGGGGGATTTGTGCCACAGTGCCCCGGTTCCTTTGGGATCCCCATTTTTGGGGATGGGGTGAGCTGAGCTTTGATGAGCAATGTTGGTGGAGGAGGTGGGGAGGGAATTAAGCCACGTGTGGTCCTGCAGAGGCTCGTGGTCTCTGCCGAGGATGTTCCCTGTGTCACTGCCACCAGCTTTTGCTCCACGCCCTGTGCGTGAGGGACACGAGGCTCTGCAGTCCCTTTTCCTGCCACTAGCTTTGGAGTGGGACAGATTTTCCTTTCCTTTCCCCCATAATCTTCCCTCTGGCCCTGCCCTACCTGCCTGCTGTCCCTCTGTTGACTGTCCCTGGCTGGTGACAGGGTGGTTTTTGGTGGCCGGGGCCAGCAAACCTCTGCTGGACCAGGGAGGGGACGAGCATGGGGGGGATTGCAACAAGTTATTTGTCAGGGTGACTCTGGAAAAGATTAGCTCGGCAGAGATAAGCTCGCAATGCCTTAATATTGTTAGTAAGCAGTAACCAGCATTATTATTAGCTCAGCCGATAGCGCGGGTCCGGGGTTGGGGAGGTGTAATCTGCTCAGAGCCCGGGAACCACCCAAAGGTGGTGAGTCAGGGCACAAAAAACCGGAGGAAACCCCCCCATTTCTGTGGGACATGGGAAGAGGGAGCTCGCCGAGGAGCCTCTGGCCTGGGATGCGGCGCTGGAGGTGGCTGGCTGCAGACTGTCCATGTGGGAGCCGCTGACATCCCTCTGTCCCCGTGTGCTCCGTGCGATGCTCGGGGACGTGCTCCCACCTTCCCGAGGCAGCAGCCGGGCTCCTCTCGCCCTCCAGGCCGGGGCAGCAACCGGCAGAAGGGCTGCAGGGGGATTATATTTAGAAGAAGAGGAAGAGAGGTGGTGATAAGGCGGCCCCCGTTATCTCCCCGCGTGCCAAGCGGGGCCGCGTCCCGGCTGCAGCGCTCCGGACCCGGGACATGATTTGGGCAGGAGCCGCGGGCGGGCAGGCGGGAGAGCGGAGAACAGCCCGGCATTGTCCCTCCTGTCCCTGGTGCAATTAACTGGAAAACAAGACGAGGAAAAACAAGCCAAGAGGCGGCCAGCGGGCAGTGCCCGGCTCTGCGGGACGAGCCTGTGCCCCGCATCCCCGATCGCGCCGAGCTTTTGGGCTGCGGGAGCCGCGGCCGCGCTCGGCATCGCTTCTTCCCCACGTGCCCGGAGGGAGCAGCGGCTCTGCCCTTCGCTGCTGGGAGCTTTCCAAGCTGCTCTGCCGGCCACTGGCACCGCGGGCCGGTGAGGATTTTGCAGAGCTGGGAGCACCCGGGCGTCGCGGTGAGAGGTTGGTGGCGATGCCGCGGAGGAGGAACGGCCGCTGCCCGCGCCGGGGACACCGCGGGTAGGAAGTGGCACGGTGGGAGGAGCTGTCCCCGAGAACTCATCCGTCCACACCCGCCGGGGTCGAGGTGTGCGAGCGGGAGGTGCCGCCAGAAGACCCTTCCCCAGGTGCCGCCGCTTTGCCGGGACCCAGCGCTCGCCATCCTGGGCTGGGGCGATGGAGAAGCGGCCTCTCTCCGGGGAGAAGAGGCGGCTCAGCGCCTGCCTGGTGTGCCGGATGTGCTGCATCGGTTAGTACCCACTGCCCAGCCCGCGGGACGCCCGGGACGTGGGGTTCATCCATCCCGAATGGACCCCAGAGTTGGGAAGGGACCCGACGCTGTGGCTCTGGTGAAGGAAAACCCCTAAAACCACGTGGGAGTGACACAGCTTCCTATGGCCGGCGGTGCCAGGCGGCAGCTCCGTGGCTCCTGGAAGCCGTGCCAAGGCTGGAGCCCAAGCAGGGTGGGAAGTGAGGGTGGATGTGGCTCAGCCTACGGGGTAGTTTTGGGCACCTGGTTATGTGCCGTGGCCGGGGGGACGGAGCGGGGACATGGGGAGGTGACGTTGTGTCACCCTGTGCCACGTGTTTGGCCGCGGTGCTTTCGGAGGGGGAAGCCGCAGGGTGGGTGAGGAAGAGGAAGGGTGTTGGGTGGTGCTTTCCAGTCTGTGGATGGAGACATCGAGAGGTTTTGCCAGGGGTCCCTGGGGCCGTGCGGGGACCCCCAGTGAGCTCCCATCCCAGGAGGGGGTTCTGGGGCTGTCGTGGGGAGCTTGGCCTTGGGGAGATGTTGGTTTTCTCCCTTTCCTTGATTTTTGACTTCAAACTAAAGCAAGGGGTGCTGCTGCCTGGTGCACCCTGATATCAGAGATGAGTTTTGGGTGAGCAGGGCTCGTCCTTTCCTGAAATATTCCAGGGGTCTTCTGGGCTGGACATGCAGCGCTCGGGGTTGTGTGCCACGGGTCAGTGCTGGGGATCTCTCTGTGCTCCAAGATGTTGTTAAATCCTGCTGGACACAGGGCTGGCTGCCAGGGCTGCCCTGAGCCCCCCTCACTGCCTGGGGAGCTGAGTGGGACCCCCCGTGCCCTGTGGGACCCGTTTCCCTGTGTTTTTCGTGTGATACTACTTTTTGCTGTGGAGCAAAAAGCTTGCCCAGAGCTCCCCCATCACTGCTGGGCGTCACCACAAATCTCCCCTCCTGTCCCCCTGCCACCCCTGGGGACTGGGACCCCCTGGGGATGGCACCCATGTTGTCACCCTGTCCTGGCAGCGTTCAGAGCTCCCAGCACCCGTCCAGGGCTGAGCCATGGGACAGAAATAAACATTAAATCCTGGCAATCCAATGAACCAAAAATACAGCGACAGAATAAGCTGCTAATTGCACGCTCTGGCAGCGCCCGGCCAGGGCCTGTTACGGGACATCTGGGGGTTTATGTAACACCCTAAAGCCTTCCGGGAGCGGACAGGGGAGGGGGGACACCCTCCTAAAATTGACCAAACCCCCCTTTCCCTTGCTGTGCAGCCTCCAGGGGAGGTGGGAAGGCACAGAGGGGGTGAATTCCCCGCATTCAGTCGGTGCTGCCGGTTGTACCTATCCCAGTCATCCACGCTGCTTTCGTTCAATGTTGTTATTCTCACCAGAAAAAAAACCCGGTGTATTTTGTCCTGACTCCCATTTCCCTGCCCCGGGGTGGGGGATGCTGGAGCTGCCTGAAATGCCCCATCCCACACCATTCCCTGAATAAGCTGCCTCTGTTCCCTGTGCCGGCGCGGGATCCGTCCTGGCACCGGCGGCGATCCCTCTGTCTCTTCCCGTCATTTCAAAGTCATTTGAGTTTCTGCATGAGAACCACTGACCAAGAGCTGCCTTTGTCTCCTTTTGACAGATGAACGGGACAGAGTCCAAAAGAAAACCTTCACTAAATGGGTCAATAAACACTTGATGAAGGTAAGAGTCACAGATTTGGTGAAATGACCGGCTCTTTTTGTGTCGCAGCTAAGAATAGGCAGATAAATGCTTTTTTAAGGGTTTTAAAATTTTTTTTATGCCTAGGAGTGTTTGTTTTGAGTGTTCACATGAGTCAGAGCAGAGCAGGATGTGCTGGAGATGTGCTGGAGCCTTTGGAGGGCACTGTAGCATCACCACACAGCCCTTTTATTACCTTTCCCTCCTGGGCACCTGCTCCTTGCTTGAACACGAGGCTTGTGCATCCTGGGGGAAAGGAGGGGATCCTGAATCCCCCCCTCACACCCCCTTGCCAGGAAAAAGGGGTGTTTTTGTCCTTTTGAAGGATGCTCCAAGGTGGAGATGAGATCCAAAGTTTATCAAGCAGGATTAACATGGCACCACGAGGTGCCTCCTGCTCTCTTGGTTAATGCTGGGTGGGTTTTAATTGAATTCTC